>JAWNNR010000404.1:0-142674 GCA_035044725.1 Scaptomyza caliginosa
AGTGAGTGCAAATTTATTTTTAGGATCGAGAAGAAAAAAAATCATGTTAAACTTATTTTACATTGATTAATACTTATTATTTTAAATAAGAAGTTTTTATGGAACTTTTATAAATTAAAATAATTGATCCAACTTTTTCTATGTTTAGTAAAGCCAAAAGAGACAAAACATTGTTGTTTATTGCTAATTTAACAACAATATATTGAAAATGACAAATCACGCAATGTTCAAGCGAATGATAGAAAATTTGCTGTGTTTTTATTTTTATTTTTTTTTGCTATGCAGCCAAAAAGATGAAGCTGTCGATGCTTCTGACGTTTAAAGACGACATCCCAGATTTTGATTGAGCAAATAAAATAGATAAAGTGTCTTTGAAACGTGTTTCTTAAAGTATGTAAAGTTTATCTGCACTAAAAACATAAAGGCAGCAATTGGCTGCACCTGCCACTCCACGACTCGGCAAAAATTCTGTCTTAGGCAACCACGCTTGCCTTTAACTTTTTCCGTGCTTAATATGTGAAAGAAAGTTCGGTTCTTGCCAATTTGGAGCATAATTGTCAGAAGCAGTTCGTGTTAAACAAAAACAAGTTAGTAAGCGCTATTATATAAAGATCTCTGCTAAAAATTTCACAAGCTCCAGTTACTAGGAAAAAATGTAGGGATTCCAAATTTGGAACATAACCTCCAATAAGTCATAGCTAGATCAAGTTTATTTTTTTTTAAATTTTATATACCCATACTTGTTTTTGATACATCAAAATATTATAACTTGTAAAATACTAAATAAAAAAAAATCTGTGAGATTTATGTCACCATCATTTGCAAAACGTTACAAGGAGATACAAGGAATGTTAGTCATAAGTTTAGATCTGAGTAAGGGTGCTCCTTAAGCTCTTTCCAATTTGTTAATCTGTTAAAAAAAATAAATTGTTTGTAATGAAGGTACAGTTTCTTCCTGTATCATAAATTTCAAAATTTATGGACAGGAAATATCCTTACCCAACATCATTTATATCAGTGCGGCTACAATGATAGGACAACTGCCTACCAATTCGCCCAATGATTAGATCGGTGCGTGAAGTCTCTCGGTCGACTGTGGTCGTGGACCACGTGAGTCGAACCTAGTCATACTTTCTTTGTTTTTGGCTTCAGGCAAACAGCGATGTTTCCCTTATCACAGTATTTGTATTAATAAAAGTGTTTCTCCAATATTCAGAATTTTTTGGGATTTAGTACCATGGTTTTCTTTGTACCAAATTCAAAAACCCTTACACCGCATACCCTAGGACGTTGTGGAGCAAAACAGCGGCTGCGAAGGTGAAGGTTAATTTGCAGAAGTCGCAGGTATATCTTTAAGTTATACCACTGTCAGATTAGCCTCATACGCATGCAATGATTTTTCGCTGTAAATCTGGGGTTCAGGGTATCTCCTAGTCATGTTATTTTGTTTACAGCCTTTTTACTTATATTGTTTATAACAGACTTCATTATTGCAGCAATCTTTCTAGGCAAAGAGGCAAGGGCGCAGCAAAAATCGTTACAATATCTACATTATATGTATATAAAGTATTTACAGAATTGTAGACACAAGACCGGCGCACAAAATAAAGCATAATAGCACAAACAGTTTTTTTTTTAGCGTTAAACGCATGCTCCAATGGTACAAAACAAAACAAAACAAATAGGAATGATATGAGAGCTTCCCTTGGAGATACCCGGATTTCTAGGTTACGGCGTACAATTACAAAGTGTGTGTAGGTAAAAACCTTCAAAAATTCAGACTTCTTAACAGCGTCAGACACACTTTGCATTAGGTTGGACACAATGTGCATTGTTTTTTTAACCAAACATAAAATTAAACCTCAACGAAGGGGTTGCACCTTCTTCAATAATTATTTGATTACGAGAGCAATTTATTGGTTTATCGGTGGACTCGATGGCGAGCGCAAATGATAGTTCGCCATGTATGGTGGCTTAGTCGGGTTGTACGTCCTCCTCTAAGGCATAAGTAATGGGGGTTTTACCCGTTAGTGTTTTCTGGCTGTCAGTAAGTGCGCTCCTTTGTTGCCGTTGCTCATTTCGTAGATTCATTTTTCAAGGCTCTTTGCGTAATTATTTGCAAATTGAAATCGCTCAGCCAAAGCCAGTGTTGATGTCAGGTCTTTTGGACGTTCCCAAAATAAAATGTCACTAAGAGACTTTTTCGTGCCTGAAATGATTACTCTTTATTCGTCTGTTCTGAATTTTTCGTTGAGTTGAAGCAGCCAAGATGCCGTCATAAGTCATGATTGTTTTATTAATAAGACGGGTTAGTTTTCGTTTGATTTGTTTATTATATTGTATTATCGTCCAACTTCCTTCACGAGTCAGAGACAGAGTCGATAGCTCTTATTCAACAAGGTAAATTGACCGTTTGTCCGCGTAATTTAAGTAAAGTCTGTATATTATAGCTCTAAAAATTAATGACCTGATAGTGATTTGTGTAAGCCATATGTGCGCCTTTACGCCATAAAACATATGTTTAATTCAGGTACTGACTATACAAAATCTGATGTCTCTTCACACCTTACGCCTGGTATTATTTCCGCATCTTTGAAACTTGACCATTCGGTGCACTATTGTGCTGGCGATTTTTTTTCCATCTCTTTTAACCGTTGTTCGCAGACTTGGACCTGAGTTGTAAGTCCTACTGAACTCGCAACCTCGATTGGGTTTTTATCGGCATGACCAACGTCATTTACAACTTTTATGGGGTCGAAAATGGTTTAATTTCTTTCTGCTCCCTTTTACCTTTCTCATGTGCTCGGGATGTTAAAATTTCTAAGTGCTTTACATTACAAAAGGAAAATTTAAACCCAAACCTGCGTTTTCTGATACCGTATTATATTCAAAAAAAAAAACAGACTTGATTTTCTAAGTTCATCGAGTTCGCTGTAGATCAGATTACATAAGGTGATGATCCGTTTTAGTGTTGCTCGGCTGCAGGTATTATTTTATCAAAACATCCGCTAAGAGGGCGTGTATAAAAAAAACAGCGCTTTGGATTAAGTGGGATGAATTTAAGGCAAATCGTTGAGTAACGTCATTAACAACAAAGTGGCGTAATATGAACGTCAAGGAAATTGATGTCTGCTGTGGTTAAGCAAATATCTAACTTTGGAAGCCGCTTGTAACGTATGAAATATACTTTAGACCATGACTGAAAACGTTTAGTTTGGACAAAAAGCATGTATAGCCATTGAATCTAAGAAAAAATAATACCTTGACATGAATTAGCGGACTGTTGAAAGGAAATGCGTCAAGAAGGAGAATGAAAAGTGAGAGAAGCGCAGAGTGATTAGCTTTTTGGTGACAGCCTTGATATTTAGCGAATCAATATTCCAAAATGGTAATTGCAACATAAGCCATGTTAAGATATTCTCTGTGCTACTTTTTGTCTTAAAAAAAAAATTTGTATTTAGTACGGTTAGTGCGAATTTCCAAATAAGATGATATACGTGCAAAGTTTTCAGACAATGGTAGGACTGAAAAGTGTAGCGGGAATATTAAAGGGGTAAGCTAGAGTAATATCCCTTGGGTAGCAAAACAGGCAGCCGACAAGTTTAATGTCGCAAACTTTTCTGCATATATTTTGCTCAGAAATCCAAAGGTGATTTTTTCGTTTTAACTGGATAAGTTTGCTATGTTTTATTTAACATAATATTTTTTTTTTTGGAGTTTTATCCTTGTGATTAAAATGTTTATGTCGCAGTTATATAAATTAAAAAATTAAAGGATCTAGTTACAGCCTAGTTGAAAAGAAATTTTTGAATTTGCGAACTAATTTTTCAAAGAATTTAGTTTGTTACAAAATTTGAATGGTTACAAGGTATACCTAAAGCCTGTTAACTATTACAGTTTAACTCTTGTTCTGACGTTATTTTGTAGAAAAATGAACCGAAGTATGAAAACCCAGCAGGACAATTCGCCTCAACAAAAAGTTTAAAAAGCCAGCAATGTCCAGACAGCAGAAATGTCCATCTCCTCTTCCATGTCGGAAAGCAACACGTCAAGCCAGGGTTTGGGGCCATCGCCCATTTACCGCAATGCTCAACATCAACGGCAACCGGACGTTGAGGAGGCGCTCTCCTCAATGCTCTGGAAGCCATACACCCGAACAACCCCCACCGCCAGCTCCACGGATAATGAAGACGAGGATGAGCGAGTCAATCAACAGGTCTGCAAGACGACAAAGAGTTACGAGACAAACAGAAGCGGTATCCTGAGCCACCTGGCAGTACCACAGACATATTTTGCTCCAAAGCCCCCAACATTTGCAGTAGGAGCAGCTGCCCCTATGGCTTTTGCCAATTTTAGCTTAAGTGGTTGCGCCTTGGAAGTCGCCAAGACGAGTCGAACAGCCCATTGGAATCGCTTCTCATGTACATCCTATTACGGCAGTCCGACACACACACTTACCCATTGGTGTTCCTCGGCGGACACCGCCATTACGGAGCCACCCTCGTACGAGTCCCTCTACAATAGTGGCGGTTCTAAAGTGGCCGCGGCCAGGGCAAGCTTGGCTTGCGTCCAGCCGAATATGAATAAATGTGATAGATCGCAACGATCCCCAAAAGCAACTATTATAACAAAAAATAAAAACGATGATCAGGATAATGCTGGTGATCAACAACTTAAACTAACGGAAAATGTTCCAGCTGAGCGTCTGATACGCTCCTTTACCTACGCTTACATATCGCAGGTGAGTTGCAAAGCTGTTGGCAAAGCATGTTTCCTATTTTAACAAGCCTTCTAACGCTTGTAAAGTAGCCATCAAAAAGTAACAATTAAGTACTTAGTTGATTTGTAAAGCTTAAAACCAAACAATCTTAATTACAATTAAATTTTAATCAAGCTTGATTTAGTTAAAAAAAATAAATATGTCAATTTCACTGCGATAAGGATTGATGTTTTCCCTTAATCTTTAAGATACTGAGATGTTGCTCAAAAGATTTATATCTAGTAACAGTGGTTTATATAACAAAATATTTTAGCTGTGTGACGTTTGTGGTGCCAAACATGTCTATATTCTTTTAACCTATGTACGTCTTAATCTTTGTCCTAATTATTAATATTTAAAAATGAATAAAGATAATTAATATGAATCAGTGCTGCTCGTTTAATTTACCGGGATCTTTAAGAAGATGCGTTTTATGTAAGGGATAGTTACAACGCCGTCAATAGCAATACTGCTGTATTAATTAAATGCTTTGCCATTAAAAATTATTACAGTTTCGAGTTGTTCTCGTGTAGTATATTTAATTTTTCTGTGAGCTTGGAAATTGTTTTAAAAATATTTTTTTCTTGAAAGTTAATCCTGGTTTTTTCTCGTAAGGATAGTTGAACATGCTATCCCATTTGCTTCAAATTATTGGGTTTCTTTAAAAATTTTTTTTTATGAAAACTTACTTTAACTTAATAGAAGAATTACTTTCCTCCCAAGACTTTGGATACAAGTTAAGATACCACGCCCGCAATACCTGTATTTTTGTTAGTTTTTAAGCAAATGGGAATATAACTGGTGGAGAGTACTATGATTTATGTGCATTCATAATTTGAGTGCCAAGTCTAATCAAATCATCCGACTTTTTAAATCGTACGTCGACATAAATATCTTTCAAAGTTTTTGTAGTAGCTGGTGAGATGCTCCAAAGATTTAGTTGCAACAACTACTTTCTTATATTGAGCAGAGTATCCGCTCGCCCGATTTATTGTGGTCTCAGATTATTTCGTAGTCAGTTGCGAACGACTAATTCATTTAATCTAGGCAAAGTTACGAGAGTCGTTTACAGGATGTGTAATGTGGCAATAATAATTTTGATTAAAATTGCAACATTTCCTTTACCAACTTCAAAAACAAATACATGTGATGGATTTCAATGCATTTTTAAATCTAAATTAAATTAAATGCACTAAAAATTTTATAGGTTTTTTGATTACTAATAACCCTTTAAATCTTTAGAACTACATATGCATAGAATGATTTTAGCAGACTTCTAGAAAAAAGTTATCAGTTGCTTTTTCTGGTGTAGGTCTTCGGTATCAGTTTTAAATACTTTTAATTTCATATCATTTTTTTCAGTCTACAATACAAAAAAGAAGGATTGATCATGCTTGTTTATTTGTTTTGGTTGTAAATAAGCTTCTTTTGCTGCTGCTATTAGAAAATTTACCAGAAATATTACAGTAGTAAAAACATGACATTGATACTAATTAATGGATAGTCATTGTTTTTGAAACCAATTAATATTTGTAATATTTTTTCTTTAACATCTATTTGCAGAATGGTTCTTTTTTTTCACCAGCAATAACGGCAGCAACGAATGTAAATACACAACAAAGTGCTGAAAATCAAATCGACAGCATTGCCATGCGCATTATCAGTAGAGAAGAAAAAAGCGACAACGACGCTGAAGATGAGAAACAAATGGAAATAAGAAAAACAGCGACATTAAACGCAAACGGGGAAACAGGCACAGTCGCTGTTGGAATGCAGGTCAATCAACCTGTTTCCTGCAGCGCTCTTAGTCGTAGTCACAGTCACAATCGCAGTCGGAGAGAGCAAACGACTAGCGCTTTAACAGCAGCTGAGAGAGCAGCTGTGGCAAGCGGTTTTTCGGGTGAGGAGCTTTGTTCGACTGCGATCAGTCTCTCAAGTTCATTTGGCGCGAGCACAGCGGACGTGCGTGCTAGTACCAGTTATGGCAATTGCAACAACAACAAAGAAAATATAAAACCATTGTCAGCTTGGCTAACGCAAGAGAATCACAGCTACAATTCGTGTAAAAGCACCAGCGACGCTTTGAAACCCAACAAATGTTTGGCAGAACTCGAACGTTTGTACGCCGAATTTCGCGCGAGTGAAAGTCTATTTGAGCAATTTTTAAGCCAGTCGTCGAACGAGAGTGAGAACGGTAACCGCAGCAATATCGATATCGATGTCGATAGGCATAAAATGCGGTTGACTATAGCTGCGGAGACGCCTTCGCAGATGCACACTGCAAGAGCAGTGGCAACACAAACGATACCGCCAGTGACTGATGCTAGCAATGTTTTGCTTAACAGCCCCGATAGGAGTAGCAGCAGCATTGTCAAAAGTATTGGCACCGTTGCAGTTGCAGTTTTGCAACCAGCAGCATCGAAGTCGTGTCAGCGACAGCTAGGTCTTACGATTGAAATAAACAAAGGCAACAACAACGACAACAAGAGCAATAGCCCCATAAACAACAACAAAGGCAATAATAACGGTAATCATGTTCGTGTAGCGTCTTCGCCCGCGAGCACAACAGCAATAGTTACAACATCAACACAAGAATTGTGCTTGGTTGAGAACAATAATAATGGTGTTAGCGTTGTGAATTGCAATTCCATCAACAATAGCAACAGGAAAAATAATAACATCATTGAAGTTAATAATTTTGTGTCCAGTGCCAAAGTGTTAAGTGCAAGTGTACAGAATAAGCAATTGAATAATAATATTAATAATAATATTAATGATAATAATAGTAAAAATAATAAAGATAATAATAAATATAGTAATAATAATAACAACAACAATAATAATAATAATAATAATAATAATAATAATAATAATAATAATAATAATAATAATAATAATAATAATAATAATAATAATAATAATAATAATAATAATAATAATAATAATAGTGATAGTGATAATAATAATAGTAATAATACAATTGTGGATGTGCAACATAATGCTGCTACCAGAGCTCTCGTTAGCAATACGTACATCAATAGTAATAATATCAATAGTAAAATAAGTGTTAATAATAGTAGTGTGAATGTGATCAGTGCTGATAACAGTATCAAAGTAATTAATGTGAATGTCGTGCCAACAGCAACACGTACTTTCACTTCAACCCAATGTCAAACCGATGATGATTTAAGAAACACCAATACAAATTCTACACAGCAACAGCAACAGTTCCGTACACGAGAGCAACGTCGTCGTGAACGTCGGCAGCAACATCAGCAACAACAACACCCACAAGTGCCCCCACATCATTCACGTCGGCTTCACGCGGAGCCACCATCCCATTTGCATCATCCCTATCCGCATCCCCATCATCATTCGCATTTACATCCGCATCCGGCTGTTTTGGGTCTATCACGTGCCCTGTTGCCAGACATTCTGCACAGCCATTACCCACCGCCGTACAGCGCTTTGTCCGCTGCAGCGCCCCCCTTGACGACACCAACACCTCAAACAGTAGTGCAGACGCTACCGCTGCCGCTGCCGTTGCCAATTCCTCCGCCGCCGCCGCCGCAGCCGCCTTCTTCACCGCAGGCGCCTGTGCCGTTAATCACACCTGTTATATCAACAGTGCCGCTGCCGGGCGCCGTTTCACTGATAAATGATGGACGGTTTACACTGCCGTTGCCCATCATGCGACGGTAAGTTTAATTCTACATGCATAAATCACTTTTTTTCAAATCTGCACATTTTCTATACCGTTGATAGTTATTACTATACTAGGCAATATTTGCTTGGCTGATTTAGCATTAGTATCAACTTTCACCTCTGGCATCATCCATTGATCATTCCCCTTTCGTTCAAGCAATGCGTTGTCTTACCGTTTTAAGCCTAATGCATATACCCTGTAAATAATGCAGTAAAGAGCTTAACAAGTCGGCAAAGTAGTAGCATTAGCGATATATTAAGATAGAGTGTTGATCAGAACCAATTCTAGGGAAATTGAGAGAATTATTTTACAAATAATATGCCGCTCCGACACAATAGTTCAATTTGTTTATTTTGTAATAAAAATAATACAAAAAAGTGTCTGAAAAAGCGATTGTTATACTATAATACAATATATAATTATGAACTATTGGTTGTTTTGGTGCTTGGATTATATATATTTTAATTATTTTCCTTTTGCGACTACACTACCGCTTAAATGTTTGGGTTTGCTTTATTGAAGCGTATACTTAAAACCCAATAACAAAAAAACCCAATAAACAATAAAAGAATGCATTGATTCACAACTTCATTACAACGTATGTGAATGTTATTTATAGGTACAGAAAAAAATTAAATTCTAGATAAGTCAACCATGGTCCAAAGTCTAATTACCGGCTGTTAACATTTAAGATGGCTTTTGAGTCCCTTCTTTGTTGTTCCTCATTTCTGTGTTAGAATTTTCTATACGTCTGTTTTTTTATCGTCTGAACGTTTAATCTGGCATTAGCCGGCTAGACAGTCCTAAGTATGATAGTATTTTATATCCTTCATGATTTGCCTCCCTTCTTCAGAATGTCGATCCCCAAACATTAAAATTGGAAGCCTTTTTAAATATTATTTTGCAATTCTTAACAAGTGGTAGCGGTATTTTTTAATACAACAAAGATTAATAGATCGTTGGTTGGTTAGGCTTAGATTTTTGTCAAAAAGCACTTATGCCATTAACTGAGCTGCGGCGTATGGTGTTTCATTTAAACGTGCATGTTTATTACCATTTTGTAATACCTAACGTTCTTTTTCAAAACTTAGAGTGCTAAGCTCTAAAAAAACCTTCAAAATCGTCGCGTTCATGCGGATAATAAGTGAAATCAGTAATATATATTGCCAGTATAAAGTCATAGAAGTTACAAAACTGTCTGGTGCATACTTCTTTGTAAAACCATGATACCCTGGCATACAATAATCTTGGATTTGTTTTGGATTTACGACATGACTTGATTGCGCGCGTGAGCTGCCTTTAAGCCAAATTTATTAAAAAAGAAAAAAAAAACAGACCGGGCACTTCACTTTCCACGTTTCTACGTTTTAACATTTACATACAAATTCGAAAGTGAAAGTGTTCAACATCTTGCACTTTACTTACACACACACACACACACACAAACAACGCATAAAACACTGTCTTGTCAGTAATCAAACAAAAGTTTGAATAACACTCAATCTTAAAATATTTTTTTTTTGTTTTCAAATGATTTTATATTCAGGAACACAAAACATTACTTTTTTTCCAAATCAAAATTAATTCCTACACAAAAAATACCAACGACAACAACAATAATACCAATTCGTACTTAGTGCCGCTAAAACGTAAGTTTCCTATTTTGTTGCACGCTGTTTTGTGTTTATACCCTCGACCCATGAAGCGCTTTTAAAGGGTATCATGGTTTTACAAAGAAGTATGCACCAGACAGTTTTGTAACTTCTATGACTTTATACTGGCAATATATATTACTGAAGAAGTATGCACCAGACAGTTTTGTAACTTCTATGACTTTATACTGGCAATATATATTACTGATTTCACTTATTATCCGCATGAACGCGACGATTTTGAAGGTTTTTTTAGAGCTTAGCACTCTAAGTTTTGAAAAAGAACGTTAGGTATTACAAAATGGTAATAAACATGCACGTTTAAATGAAACACCATACGCCGCAGCTCAGTTAATGGCATAAGTGCTTTTTGACAAAAATCTAAGCCTAACCAACCAACGATCTATTAATCTTTGTTGTATTAAAAAATACCGCTACCACTTGTTAAGAATTGCAAAATAATATTTAAAAAGGCTTCCAATTTTAATGTTTGGGGATCGACATTCTGAAGAAGGGAGGCAAATCATGAAGGATATAAAATACTATCATACTTAGGACTGTCTAGCCGGCTAATGCCAGATTAAACGTTCAGACGATAAAAAAACAGACGTATAGAAAATTCTAACACAGAAATGAGGAACAACAAAGAAGGGACTCAAAAGCCATCTTAAATGTTAACAGCCGGTAATTAGACTTTGGACCATGGTTGACTTATCTAGAATTTAATTTTTTTCTGTACCTATAAATAACATTCACATACGTTGTAATGAAGTTGTGAATCAATGCATTCTTTTATTGTTTATTGGGTTTTTTTGTTATTGGGTTTTAAGTATACGCTTCAATAAAGCAAACCCAAACATTTAAGCGGTAGTGTAGTCGCAAAAGGAAAATAATTAAAATATATATAATCCAAGCACCAAAACAACCAATAGTTCATAATTATATATTGTATTATAATATAACAATCGCTTTTTCAGACACTTTTTTGTATTATTTTTATTACAAAATAAACAAATTGAACTATTGTGTCGGAGCGGCATATTATTTGTAAAATAATTCTCTCAATTTCCCTAGAATTGGTTCTGATCAACACTCTATCTTAATATATCGCTAATGCTACTACTTTGCCGACTTGTTAAGCTCTTTGCTGCATTATTTACAGGGTATATGCATTAGGCTTAAAACGGTAAGACAACGCATTGCTTGAACGAAAGGGGAATGATCAATGGATGATGCCAGAGGTGAAAGTTGATACTAATGCTAAATCAGCCAAGCAAATATTGCCTAGTATAGTAATAACTATCAACGGTATAGAAAATGTTCAGATTTGAAAAAAAGTGATTTATGCATGTAGAATTAAACTTACCGTCGCATGATGGGCAACGGCAGTGTAAACCGTCCATCATTTATCAGTGAAACGGCGCCCGGCAGCGGCACTGTTGATATAACAGGTGTGATTAACGGCACAGGCGCCTGCGGTGAAGAAGGCGGCTGCGGCGGCGGCGGCGGAGGAATTGGCAACGGCAGCGGCAGCGGTAGCGTCTGCACTACTGTTTGAGGTGTTGGTGTCGTCAAGGGGGGCGCTGCAGCGGACAAAGCGCTGTACGGCGGTGGGTAATGGCTGTGCAGAATGTCTGGCAACAGGGCACGTGATAGACCCAAAACAGCCGGATGCGGATGTAAATGCGAATGATGATGGGGATGCGGATAGGGATGATGCAAATGGGATGGTGGCTCCGCGTGAAGCCGACGTGAATGATGTGGGGGCACTTGTGGGTGTTGTTGTTGCTGATGTTGCTGCCGACGTTCACGACGACGTTGCTCTCGTGTACGGAACTGTTGCTGTTGCTGTGTAGAATTTGTATTGGTGTTTCTTAAATCATCATCGGTTTGACATTGGGTTGAAGTGAAAGTACGTGTTGCTGTTGGCACGACATTCACATTAATTACTTTGATACTGTTATCAGCACTGATCACATTCACACTACTATTATTAACACTTATTTTACTATTGATATTATTACTATTGATGTACGTATTGCTAACGAGAGCTCTGGTAGCAGCATTATGTTGCACATCCACAATTGTATTATTACTATTATTATTATCACTATCACTATTATTATTATTATTATTATTATTATTATTATTATTATTATTATTATTATTATTATTATTATTATTATTATTATTATTATTATTATTATTATTATTATTATTATTATTATTGTTGTTGTTATTATTATTACTATATTTATTATTATCTTTATTATTTTTACTATTATTATCATTAATATTATTATTAATATTATTATTCAATTGCTTATTCTGTACACTTGCACTTAACACTTTGGCACTGGACACAAAATTATTAACTTCAATGATGTTATTATTTTTCCTGTTGCTATTGTTGATGGAATTGCAATTCACAACGCTAACACCATTATTATTGTTCTCAACCAAGCACAATTCTTGTGTTGATGTTGTAACTATTGCTGTTGTGCTCGCGGGCGAAGACGCTACACGAACATGATTACCGTTATTATTGCCTTTGTTGTTGTTTATGGGGCTATTGCTCTTGTTGTCGTTGTTGTTGCCTTTGTTTATTTCAATCGTAAGACCTAGCTGTCGCTGACACGACTTCGATGCTGCTGGTTGCAAAACTGCAACTGCAACGGTGCCAATACTTTTGACAATGCTGCTGCTACTCCTATCGGGGCTGTTAAGCAAAACATTGCTAGCATCAGTCACTGGCGGTATCGTTTGTGTTGCCACTGCTCTTGCAGTGTGCATCTGCGAAGGCGTCTCCGCAGCTATAGTCAACCGCATTTTATGCCTATCGACATCGATATCGATATTGCTGCGGTTACCGTTCTCACTCTCGTTCGACGACTGGCTTAAAAATTGCTCAAATAGACTTTCACTCGCGCGAAATTCGGCGTACAAACGTTCGAGTTCTGCCAAACATTTGTTGGGTTTCAAAGCGTCGCTGGTGCTTTTACACGAATTGTAGCTGTGATTCTCTTGCGTTAGCCAAGCTGACAATGGTTTTATATTTTCTTTGTTGTTGTTGCAATTGCCATAACTGGTACTAGCACGCACGTCCGCTGTGCTCGCGCCAAATGAACTTGAGAGACTGATCGCAGTCGAACAAAGCTCCTCACCCGAAAAACCGCTTGCCACAGCTGCTCTCTCAGCTGCTGTTAAAGCGCTAGTCGTTTGCTCTCTCCGACTGCGATTGTGACTGTGACTACGACTAAGAGCGCTGCAGGAAACAGGTTGATTGACCTGCATTCCAACAGCGACTGTGCCTGTTTCCCCGTTTGCGTTTAATGTCGCTGTTTTTCTTATTTCCATTTGTTTCTCATCTTCAGCGTCGTTGTCGCTTTTTTCTTCTCTACTGATAATGCGCATGGCAATGCTGTCGATTTGATTTTCAGCACTTTGTTGTGTATTTACATTCGTTGCTGCCGTTATTGCTGGTGAAAAAAAAGAACCATTCTGCAAATAGATGTTAAAGAAAAAATATTACAAATATTAATTGGTTTCAAAAACAATGACTATCCATTAATTAGTATCAATGTCATGTTTTTACTACTGTAATATTTCTGGTAAATTTTCTAATAGCAGCAGCAAAAGAAGCTTATTTACAACCAAAACAAATAAACAAGCATGATCAATCCTTCTTTTTTGTATTGTAGACTGAAAAAAATGATATGAAATTAAAAGTATTTAAAACTGATACCGAAGACCTACACCAGAAAAAGCAACTGATAACTTTTTTCTAGAAGTCTGCTAAAATCATTCTATGCATATGTAGTTCTAAAGATTTAAAGGGTTATTAGTAATCAAAAAACCTATAAAATTTTTAGTGCATTTAATTTAATTTAGATTTAAAAATGCATTGAAATCCATCACATGTATTTGTTTTTGAAGTTGGTAAAGGAAATGTTGCAATTTTAATCAAAATTATTATTGCCACATTACACATCCTGTAAACGACTCTCGTAACTTTGCCTAGATTAAATGAATTAGTCGTTCGCAACTGACTACGAAATAATCTGAGACCACAATAAATCGGGCGAGCGGATACTCTGCTCAATATAAGAAAGTAGTTGTTGCAACTAAATCTTTGGAGCATCTCACCAGCTGCTACAAAAACTTTGAAAGATATTTATGTCGACGTACGATTTAAAAAGTCGGATGATTTGATTAGACTTGGCACTCAAATTATGAATGCACATAAATCATAGTACTCTCCACCAGTTATATTCCCATTTGCTTAAAAACTAACAAGAATACAGGTATTGCGGGCGTGGTATCTTAACTTGTATCCAAAGTCTTAGGAGGAAAGTAATTCTTCTATTAAGTTAAAGTAAGTTTACATAAAAAAAAATTTTTAAAGAAACCCAATAATTTGAAGCAAATGGGATAGCATGTTCAACTATCCTTACGAGAAAAAACCAGGATTAACTTTCAAGAAAAAAATATTTTTAAAACAATTTCCAAGCTCACAGAAAAATTAAATATACTACACGAGAACAACTCGAAACTGTAATAATTTTTAATGGCAAAGCATTTAATTAATACAGCAGTATTGCTATTGACGGCGTTGTAACTATCCCTTACATAAAACGCATCTTCTTAAAGATCCCGGTAAATTAAACGAGCAGCACTGATTCATATTAATTATCTTTATTCATTTTTAAATATTAATAATTAGGACAAAGATTAAGACGTACATAGGTTAAAAGAATATAGACATGTTTGGCACCACAAACGTCACACAGCTAAAATATTTTGTTATATAAACCACTGTTACTAGATATAAATCTTTTGAGCAACATCTCAGTATCTTAAAGATTAAGGGAAAACATCAATCCTTATCGCAGTGAAATTGACATATTTATTTTTTTTAAGTAAATCAAGCTTGATTAAAATTTAATTGTAATTAAGAATGTTTGGTTTTAAGCTTTACAAATCAACTAAGTACTTAATTGTTACTTTTTGATGGCTACTTTACAAGCGTTAGAAGGCTTGTTAAAATAGGAAACATGCTTTGCCAACAGCTTTGCAACTCACCTGCGATATGTAAGCGTAGGTAAAGGAGCGTATCAGACGCTCAGCTGGAACATTTTCCGTTAGTTTAAGTTGTTGATCACCAGCATCATCCTGATCATCGTTTTTATTTTTTGTTATAATAGTTGCTTTTGGGGATCGTTGCGATCTATCACATTTATTCATATTCGGCTGGACGCAAGCCAAGCTTGCCCTGGCCGCGGCCACTTTAGAACCGCCACTATTGTAGAGGGACTCGTACGAGGGTGGCTCCGTAATGGCGGTGTCCGCCGAGGAACACCAATGGGTAAGTGTGTGTGTCGGACTGCCGTAATAGGATGTACATGAGCGATTCCAATGGGCTGTTCGACTCGTCTTGGCGACTTCCAAGGCGCAACCACTTAAGCTAAAATTGGCAAAAGCCATAGGGGCAGCTGCTCCTACTGCAAATGTTGGGGGCTTTGGAGCAAAATATGTCTGTGGTACTGCCAGGTGGCTCAGGATACCGCTTCTGTTTGTCTCGTAACTCTTTGTCGTCTTGCAGACCTGTTGATTGACTCGCTCATCCTCGTCTTCATCATCCGTGGAGCTGGCGGTGGGGGTTGTTCGGGTGTATGGCTTCCAGAGCATTGAGGAGAGCGCCTCCTCAACGTCCGGTTGCCGTTGATGTTGAGCATTGCGGTAAATGGGCGATGGCCCCAAACCCTGGCTTGACGTGTTGCTTTCCGACATGGAAGAGGAGATGGACATTTCTGCTGTCTGGACATTGCTGGCTTTTTAAACTTTTTGTTGAGGCGAATTGTCCTGCTGGGTTTTCATACTTCGGTTCATTTTTCTACAAAATAACGTCAGAACAAGAGTTAAACTGTAATAGTTAACAGGCTTTAGGTATACCTTGTAACCATTCAAATTTTGTAACAAACTAAATTCTTTGAAAAATTAGTTCGCAAATTCAAAAATTTCTTTTCAACTAGGCTGTAACTAGATGCTTTAATTTTTTAATTTATATAACTGCGACATAAACATTTTAATCACAAGGATAAAACTCCAAAAAAAAAAATATTATGTTAAATAAAACATAGCAAACTTATCCAGTTAAAACGAAAAAATCACCTTTGGATTTCTGAGCAAAATATATGCAGAAAAGTTTGCGACATTAAACTTGTCGGCTGCCTGTTTTGCTACCCAAGGGATATTACTCTAGCTTACCCCTTTAATATTCCCGCTACACTTTTCAGTCCTACCATTGTCTGAAAACTTTGCACGTATATCATCTTATTTGGAAATTCGCACTAACCGTACTAAATACAAATTTTTTTTTTAAGACAAAAAGTAGCACAGAGAATATCTTAACATGGCTTATGTTGCAATTACCATTTTGGAATATTGATTCGCTAAATATCAAGGCTGTCACCAAAAAGCTAATCACTCTGCGCTTCTCTCACTTTTCATTCTCCTTCTTGACGCATTTCCTTTCAACAGTCCGCTAATTCATGTCAAGGTATTATTTTTTCTTAGATTCAATGGCTATACATGCTTTTTGTCCAAACTAAACGTTTTCAGTCATGGTCTAAAGTATATTTCATACGTTACAAGCGGCTTCCAAAGTTAGATATTTGCTTAACCACAGCAGACATCAATTTCCTTGACGTTCATATTACGCCACTTTGTTGTTAATGACGTTACTCAACGATTTGCCTTAAATTCATCCCACTTAATCCAAAGCGCTGTTTTTTTTATACACGCCCTCTTAGCGGATGTTTTGATAAAATAATACCTGCAGCCGAGCAACACTAAAACGGATCATCACCTTATGTAATCTGATCTACAGCGAACTCGATTAACTTAGAAAATCAAGTCTGTTTTTTTTTTTGAATATAATACGGTATCAGAAAACGCAGGTTTGGGTTTAAATTTTCCTTTTGTAATGTAAAGCACTTAGAAATTTTAACATCCCGAGCACATGAGAAAGGTTAAAGGGAGCAGAAAGAAATTAAACCATTTTCGACCCCATAAAAGTTGTATATTCTTGAACAGCCATAACAACCGACATCGTCATTTTTATAAAACGATGTAAAAGTTATGACCATCGCCCAGAAACAGAATAGTTTGCCAAACCAATCACTCAAAGCCAGAGTAATAAGTTTCGCATTGTTAACGGGCATTGCAGAGTGACTGCTCTGCTCATGAAGCGGAGTCTATCCGACACCATTCACGACGTATTTGGACATAAGGCTTTGCTTAAAAGTTACGATATGGTAAGTTTTCAGTCTGCATTTTGGAATATCAAGCGAAGGTTCTAACTGGCTCCCAACGCTTAGAAACCCAAAAACAAGCTAAATTTTGTATTTTCTCAAAGAAAATATAAGAAATCAGTGTTAATTACACCAAACAACCAAAGGAAAAATTAAAAAAAAAAAAATTAACACACACTGTGACGTATAAATACCATTTATAAATAAAATTAAAAAATATTTATATATCAACAAACATGTAAGTAGAGTGCTCTTGTAATGAATAAATCATTTCGGAGAAATACATATAAACGGATATGAAGATAATCATTCTGAAAATCTTTAAACTCTTTCTTGATTAAATTCTTTTGAGTGATAGTGAGTTGGATGATTAGGTGTCTGGTCTAGATAGAAACACCACACAATAACAGCTTGTAGAAAAACATTGGTGGTCCGCTCAGAGAGCAACCGCCAAAATGACATTCAGTAATGCCGAGATAAAAACCCGAATCGAGGTTGCGAGTTCAGTAGGACTTACAACTCAGGTCCAAGTCTGCGAACAACGGTTAAAAGAGATGGAAAAAAAATCGCCAGCACAATAGTGCACCGAATGGTCAAGTTTCAAAGATGCGGAAATAATACCAGGCGTAAGGTGTGAAGAGACATCAGATTTTGTATAGTCAGTACCTGAATTAAACATATGTTTTATGGCGTAAAGGCGCACATATGGCTTACACAAATCACTATCAGGTCATTAATTTTTAGAGCTATAATATACAGACTTTACTTAAATTACGCGGACAAACGGTCAATTTACCTTGTTGAATAAGAGCTATCGACTCTGTCTCTGACTCGTGAAGGAAGTTGGACGATAATACAATATAATAAACAAATCAAACGAAAACTAACCCGTCTTATTAATAAAACAATCATGACTTATGACGGCATCTTGGCTGCTTCAACTCAACGAAAAATTCAGAACAGACGAATAAAGAGTAATCATTTCAGGCACGAAAAAGTCTCTTAGTGACATTTTATTTTGGGAACGTCCAAAAGACCTGACATCAACACTGGCTTTGGCTGAGCGATTTCAATTTGCAAATAATTACGCAAAGAGCCTTGAAAAATGAATCTACGAAATGAGCAACGGCAACAAAGGAGCGCACTTACTGACAGCCAGAAAACACTAACGGGTAAAACCCCCATTACTTATGCCTTAGAGGAGGACGTACAACCCGACTAAGCCACCATACATGGCGAACTATCATTTGCGCTCGCCATCGAGTCCACCGATAAACCAATAAATTGCTCTCGTAATCAAATAATTATTGAAGAAGGTGCAACCCCTTCGTTGAGGTTTAATTTTATGTTTGGTTAAAAAAACAATGCACATTGTGTCCAACCTAATGCAAAGTGTGTCTGACGCTGTTAAGAAGTCTGAATTTTTGAAGGTTTTTACCTACACACACTTTGTAATTGTACGCCGTAACCTAGAAATCCGGGTATCTCCAAGGGAAGCTCTCATATCATTCCTATTTGTTTTGTTTTGTTTTGTACCATTGGAGCATGCGTTTAACGCTAAAAAAAAAACTGTTTGTGCTATTATGCTTTATTTTGTGCGCCGGTCTTGTGTCTACAATTCTGTAAATACTTTATATACATATAATGTAGATATTGTAACGATTTTTGCTGCGCCCTTGCCTCTTTGCCTAGAAAGATTGCTGCAATAATGAAGTCTGTTATAAACAATATAAGTAAAAAGGCTGTAAACAAAATAACATGACTAGGAGATACCCTGAACCCCAGATTTACAGCGAAAAATCATTGCATGCGTATGAGGCTAATCTGACAGTGATATAACTTAAAGATATACCTGCGACTTCTGCAAATTAACCTTCACCTTCGCAGCCGCTGTTTTGCTCCACAACGTCCTAGGGTATGCGGTGTAAGGGTTTTTGAATTTGGTACAAAGAAAACCATGGTACTAAATCCCAAAAAATTCTGAATATTGGAGAAACACTTTTATTAATACAAATACTGTGATAAGGGAAACATCGCTGTTTGCCTGAAGCCAAAAACAAAGAAAGTATGACTAGGTTCGACTCACGTGGTCCACGACCACAGTCGACCGAGAGACTTCACGCACCGATCTAATCATTGGGCGAATTGGTAGGCAGTTGTCCTATCATTGTAGCCGCACTGATATAAATGATGTTGGGTAAGGTGATTTCCTGTCCATAAATTTTGAAATTTATGATACAGGAAGAAACTGTACCTTCATTACAAACAATTTATTTTTTTAACAGATTAACAAATTGGAAAGAGCTTAAGGAGCACCCTTACTCAGATCTAAACTTATGACTAACATTCCTTGTATCTCCTTGTAACGTTTTGCAAATGATGGTGACATAAATCTCACAGATTTTTTTTTATTTAGTATTTTACAAGTTATAATATTTTGATGTATCAAAAACAAGTATGGGTATATAAAATTTAAAAAAAAATAAACTTGATTTAGCTATGACTTATTGGAGGTTATGTTCCAAATTTGGAATCCCTACATTTTTTCCTAGTAACTGGAGCTTGTGAAATTTTTAGCAGAGATCTTTATATAATAGCGCTTACTAACTTGTTTTTGTTTAACACGAACTGCTTCTGACAATTATGCTCCAAATTGGCAAGAACCGAACTTTCTTTCACATATTAAGCACGGAAAAAGTTAAAGGCAAGCGTGGTTGCCTAAGACAGAATTTTTGCCGAGTCGTGGAGTGGCAGGTGCAGCCAATTGCTGCCTTTATGTTTTTAGTGCAGATAAACTTTACATACTTTAAGAAACACGTTTCAAAGACACTTTATCTATTTTATTTGCTCAATCAAAATCTGGGATGTCGTCTTTAAACGTCAGAAGCATCGACAGCTTCATCTTTTTGGCTGCATAGCAAAAAAAAATAAAAATAAAAACACAGCAAATTTTCTATCATTCGCTTGAACATTGCGTGATTTGTCATTTTCAATATATTGTTGTTAAATTAGCAATAAACAACAATGTTTTGTCTCTTTTGGCTTTACTAAACATAGAAAAAGTTGGATCAATTATTTTAATTTATAAAAGTTCCATAAAAACTTCTTATTTAAAATAATAAGTATTAATCAATGTAAAATAAGTTTAACATGATTTTTTTTCTTCTCGATCCTAAAAAGAAATTTGCACTCACTCAAAACATTTTTAAAAATTATAAATTTAGGAATTGGTAAGGATTGTATAAGGAACTTGTCAAAATTAACGAATGAGAAGAATTATAAAATTGATTGTTTAATATTTGATATTTTATTTATTCATTTTAATTTTATTAATACATTTTAAGATCAAATTTAAAAACGCACTCAAATGCAACTGACTAGGGAATACTATTTAATGTAAAAAAAAGGGATAATAGTTACTTTGCTCTTAGGTCGGGCTATTGTGAGAATTATGTGTGCTTTGAATTGTCCTAACTCAACGCAATGTTTAAAATTAGCGTTTCCCAAACATATAAACTAAGGTATTTTAAAACTTTCAAGTCTCTTGTCTAAGGACGAGTTCGCACGTCTGTGCAGACGAGCAACCATCACCTTTGTTTAGGCTAAGTCAAGAGCAGTCGTCTGGGAGATAACCCTAGAATAACAGCGTACAACCATTGCCTAAGCAAATTCATGCATTACTGTACTAAGGCACGGTGACTTAACTGCAACTTGATTGAACATTCATAATTAATAATTTGAAACGAATTTGTTTTGCCGAAGGTATAGTAGAGTTCTTATTCCAAATAAATCTGTAGCTTTTATAATCATAAAGAAAAAAGCGCTCATGCAGACAAACAATGTAGAATCGCCTGTTGATGTACATATATATGTATGTGTATATCGATAGTTGTGCCCTTTTTGCCTCACGCAATGTCGTTAATTATTGCATCAGCCAATCCTAATTTTCGTTCTACTCTATCGTTTATTTTCTTTTGTTGTACGCTCTTGCTTTTGTTAGAAGAAGCACAAAGAGCTGCGTGGAGTTTGAATATTAATATATGCATAACATTCACTTTGTTATTGATACTCTTTTAGTGTAACCCAAATTAAATAAACAATTTGTCAAAACCTACATACATATGTATGTAGGATTAGATTAACCAGATGAACAAGTAATCAATAGTGCAGCTGAGAAAACCACCCGAAGTGGGGATTCCTATTGTCACGTTCAAAATCACAAGAACGTCAATTGATAATAACAGTGTACCTAAAACCTAATCACTTATGTTTAAAACTAAAATTAATCAAACAATATCAATACAACACGCAGAAATTTGGGACCACATGTATATACTCAACAGGTTCAGAGATGCTTTCTTCTGTTTGTTGATTTTTATTGCACAAAACCATCACTAATTTTTATCCATTTCATGTGTATCTAAAATTAAAACCATTACCAATATTCCTTAGATTTTACTGTAAAAAGTACGTTTTATAAATATTTCATACTCTGCTTACACTTGTTATGAACCGGCGTTTTATTCCCAACACTGTATCGATAGACAGCTAGCAAATCGGTTACCCAGGGATGGATACGACCTGGATACAGTGTGGGCCGGTCTAACAAAAATCTATATTTTTACGAAGAACTAAAAAAGAACAAACAGATGAATAGTAGATCTTTACAGATTCGGACAACTTTGGGAAATACAAAGGTAAAAAGGTGGAAACATTTACCCCCAATGTGCCCTCCCTACCTATGGGTCGGTATGTTTGTATTTTATTGCCGACCCCCTAAACAGCACAACACTATCAACAACAACTTACCCCGACATCAACCCATAATCGTCCCCCCCACACATAAATTTCTACTCACACATATTTATATAAACAATATACACTTATATTCATTCAAACTATACATGGTTTTCTTAAATTAAATGTACTTTATATAAATATAAAAAGAATAAAGAAAGTATTTAAACAAATAAATAAACAAAAATTAACATAAACTAATAAACGTAGAACATATGAACAATGCACGAAAACATAGAAAGAATAATTAAATAAATAAATTAACTAATAATAAATGAATGATAAATAAATAAATTGGGGCGGGTATGAATGTATGAATAAATAAATTAACTAAGTCTAATTCGAGCCTTCCACATATCGGCTGTGGCCCACTGTGCCTGTGACGGCGGCCGTTCGGCTGTTGCGCAAGCGCTGATATTTAACTTATTTCTGGGGGCACTATCTCTACAGGCACAAACTTGTTAACACTCCAGACGGGTTTGCTGCTCCTCGTCCGGTGGTCTTCTGCCTCTGCCTAAGTCACTCCTGGTGTGTCTTGAACTACTGCCTGGACGGTCTGGCTCTGTCCCCACGTAATTCCTCTGCCGGCACTTGCACTTATTTTTAGACTTTTTTTGTTTTATGTGTTTTTGTTTATTTTGTTAGGTTTTCTTTTTTTCTTTATTATTTTCTGTCTTTTTTTTTTATATTTTTATTTTATTTTTATATGAGCAGTTTTCTGTTTCTTGCTTTTTGTTGCAGCCCACTTTTTTTCTCAAGAATTTACTGCTCCTCTTTTCTGCCGTCTCATGCCGGCCTTCTTCTTCTTTCCTCTCATCCTCCCCTCAGCCATCCCCCTCAACGCCTACACCAATCGATTATCTTGGCCTACACGACTCTCCAGCCCTCGTCCGACAACCACAACCATCGATAGCCCATCGCCGACCATAACACTACACTCCGGTTCGCATGTGTGCGCTGCGAACAGGAGTGCAGAAAGGAGGCGTCCGCTCGCCAAGCTGCCCAACGCAGGCCACCGCCCACGCCCTGAGATTAAAAGTCTTATGCTTTACCGACTGAGCTAGCCGGGCTCAGATCCACCGCTGGGGGCTACTGCTTGATATCCTTAGCGTGGAACACCCCGAGTGGATCTCCTTGACGTGTCTCCAGCTCATAGAGACAATGTCCTATTGGTCTCACTCATCCTGAGGAACAGCCAATACCAATCCTTTGCGCGTCCCTCAACCAGCATGTGGAAATCTCGCAGGACATCCGGCCATGGCACCTGGTATGTCTGCCTCAAATGATCCAGCCTGAAGATGAATTCGCCCACTGGCATTCCCGAAGGGCTGGCATCAAAAAGAAGACCCCAACGACGCATCGGGATCATCTCTGGTCTGGACTCGGTGACACCGAATGGCCTACGCATGTTTTCCTCGTTTCTCTCCCGTGCTTCGCTACGCAATCCGGAACTCCAATGCTCCGCTTGCTCGCGCTGCTCGGACTCCAGGGCGCGGTTGTCCACCCAGAATTCCTGTGCCGCTGGAGGCTTTCGCGGAGGTGCCGCACGATCAGGTGGTGGTGCTGTGTCCTGTCCGGGCGGTGGGCGGACAGTTGGCTGTGCCTCTCTCGGCCCTGACAAATGTGTGTACAGGCTGCTTTCGCGGATTGCCTGTACATACTCCAACATCTCACGCCTATTTCTTTCCTGCAGCTCGGCCATTCCCGTCGCCATAACTGCCTGGAAAGTTTCCCGCGCCTCCGTTAGAGCTGAATTTATCGCGGCTGTCAGCTCGCTTTGCAGATCAAGAGGGGCTGGCTGTTCCTGAGCCATCGTTGAGGAGCTGCGTTTTGGCACTGCTCCTAGGCTGTTAGGATGTATATCCCCGCCTACTGCTCCTGCCTCCGAGATATCCATCTCCTCTCGTGGCGATGTGTCGTTGGATGGTGTGTCGGTTTGTGGTTTTCGTGGTTGGGATGCCGAACGAGTGATAGGAGCCATTAATTCGGCCCCTCTACTCCGATTGAAATACGCACTCCGTTGCTCTTTTCTTTGCTCCTCTACCATTTCTTTCTCCCTACGCATTTTCTTTTTATGTCCTATCAAGCTAATTTCTCTTTTTCTTTTATTGACACTGGACGACATGTAATTACGGGGTGAGACGAACATGTAACATGATACGGGTTTTGTAAGTGTTGGGCGTACCTACATTGGTCCTAATCCTAAAATTGTCCTACTTCTATATCACAGTTGGGGCTATTGCAGCTAAGTGTTATACCATATATGGTCTGGCAGGAAACGCAATGCCGGTCCTGAAGGACATGACACGGACCATAGCCTCGACACATATACACGTATAAGGTAAACTGAACTAAAATACTTGGGTATAAGGAATTTGCGTTGCTTACTGTCTCTCCAAATTACAGTTGGGGCTATTGCAGCTAAGTGTTATACCATACATGGTCTGGCAGGAAACGCAATGCCGGTCCTGAAGGACATGACACGGACCATAGCCTCGACACATATACACGTATAACCTGAACTAAAATATTTGGGTATAACGAATTTGCGTTGCTCACTGTCTCTCCAAACCACAGGCTATACCACAGAAGGATACTCTGATCCACTCTAGGATTCGCCTGGGCATTGTTGGATGTGACGTTCTATGTCTTACCCTTTTCCACAGCTACTGCAATATCAGCTTAGGCATTAAGCCTTGCTGTGAACTAGCCGCTGTTGGACAAAAAGGTAAGACGAGTAACTAACACACATAATACAACCGATACAATAAACTGAACATGTTCTGTGACTCCACTAGCGTCTTTTATTAATTTTTCCCTTGGGCGCCATTTGTTATGAACCGGCGTTTTATTCCCAACACTGTATCGATAGCCAGCTAGCAAATCGGTTACCCAGGGATGGATACGACCTGGATACGGTCGGTATGTTTGTATTTTATTGCCGACCCATAGGTAGGGAGGGCACATTGGGGGTAAATGTTTCCACCTTTTTACCTTTGTATGTCCCAAAGTTGTCCGAATCTGTAAAGATCTACTATTCATCTGTTTGTTCGTTTTTAGTTCTTCGTAAAAATATAGATTTTTGTTAGACCGGCCCACACTGTATCCAGGTCGTATCCATCCCTGGGTAACCGATTTGCTAGCTGGCTATCGATACAGTGTTGGGAATAAAACGCCGGTTCATAACACACTAAAGGAATTTCTGGATGCCAAACAAACACTCTTCAGTTTTGCCGACTGAGCGGTATTCTTCTGTCATTTAGGAATATCTGAAAGATGAGTGCTTGAAGTGTTTTTCAATATGTATACTATTACTTAGCTAATATTTTGACACACATTTCATTTGGGTTCCCCTTCTTTTTATAGCACACATTTACAAGTGCTTATCACAACCAAAGTAGTATCCTTTGCTTATATTACGTTACTCTTTTATGAATAGCGGCTGTTAAGGGTATCTTCAACACACTTTAGGTACATAATTTCCGTTCAACTATTTTGCTTATTCTAGTTAAATAAAGTTTGTATCTGAACTTTGATTGTATAGTTAAGAAAAAAAATCTTGAATACTAGAGGTTTGTCATACACTGTACATAAGATATCTATAACTATGGATTGCAAATAAAGTTCTTAATAAATTTAATTTGTAGTCGCTGAAAGGGCGTATTTCAATGAAGTGAATTTATTGCATTTGTTTATAGATGTGATTGTCATTATTTTTTAGAATAAAATCTTTTATCGCAAACATTATATCTATCATACCTATTACCCATACTTATAAAACATTGTTCTAATCTGCGTATACCATTCACAGATGTACTAACTGAAAAATATAAAAAAAACCTTTCAAAAACTTCCAGAATCGCAGTGTAAGTGATTTCGGTGGCAGTTCTAATAGATATGTCTCTTTAAAAAATGACATAGCATTTTCCCATAGCTTTTTCGTTAAACTAGGTCTTTAAAAGAGTTTTGGTTTTTTGGAGTTCAAACTCCGAATAAGTACGTTTCCCAAATTGTTATAAAAAATTAGTTTGTTAAACTAAAGATAAGGAACAAATTGGTTTTGCACCCTGCACGTCGCGTTATCAGAAAGCCATTGCGTAAAACCAATATGCTTCGTTCCATCCGGTATCAGATAATAACAACAATAGCTTTATTCGACCAAGCTATTACCAAAAGGCTACCAAACAGACAACTGGTAACTGGATAGTTAAATTCTTGACTCTCTGCTGTTGAACTTACCTTAAATATATATCCAAACTAGGTGCGGCAGATGGCAGGCGTATAGGGACAACAGGGGATTTTAAGGCAGTTTAAAAACATGCGACAAGTTGGTGCTAAAGACTTTCAGGCTTAACAGCCCTGCGACCCTTAACTTGAAATCACGCGGCCAGTGCAGTTGGCATTGCAGCGGCTGCAGCGAATGCAGCGGATGCAGCAGCCACGACGCAACGTTAAAGCTGCAAGCGTTTGATTTAATTATGCTAAATGCAGACAACAGCTTTTGCACCTGAGTATCCAAACGTAATTGAAAATTTGTCAGCACTGCGACTGTATGTGTAAGTTATCAGTGAGGCAGTCAATTATTGTGTGGAACAATTAACTTGCTGCTTTAATTGTTGTAATTAATTAACTTAATTAGTTAGCTCCTGCTTTACACTGATCTCACACACAACACTTTACACACAACACTTTACGCGTAAGCGACGTACAAGTTATGTTTTTATTCACCATTTTATTAAGTTAAGACGGTAATTTACTTTTCTTAAAAGTTGCACGCAAGCTCTTTAAAACAAGGGCGACAAACAGCGACGTGTCCGACCTAACTACCAAAGCTGGCTAAACTAAACTTTTTCAATGCGAACACTGAAGTGCAAAATTGACTTTAATGGAAAGCCCAAAAAACTCAACCCAGGAATAATCATACTGTGGTGAGTCGGCGCATTGTCTTGCACGTGTAACAGCGGCATATTCCAGAATTTCTCCGCTTTATAGTGAATGTGGCAAAATATTTGTTTACATTTTGCGCAGCAACAGAAAAGGGAGCAGAAGGATTAAGGGGATGTGGCAAAAATGGTGAATAAAATGCCATTAATTTTGTTTTTTTCTGCCTTTAAATTTGAGTTGCGCGAAATATAAATTTTGACTTGCAGTGTGGGATATTTCTATCGATAGCAAAAATGTCAACACCAATATGTGTTTTTACCTTCTGGACTTGTTTTGATTGTTGATTGTTTTTTTTTTTTTTTTTGTATATTTTGCTTTCGGTTAAGATGCAAAATAGAGCAACAAGCTTGTGTTACGTGCGGCACATTTAGTAGTAACCGCAAAGTGCACACTCAGAGCAGAATAAAGTTAAGCAGCTTTCGTGCTGCAATTGAAACGTGCCACAGGTCAAACAACATCTCTTACATAAAGGATTGCATTCCATGAATATTTCTACCAATTTGATGCCAATTGAATTTAACTTCAAGAATTGCATAAATCATATTTGCCAAACTAGTTTAATTAACCATTCCATTTAAATAACCAACCCGAATTAAAACGTTTATGATGTATCCAAATTTTATGGATTTAGATGACAGTTATATTACCACCAAATTTAGGTCTTACAAAAAAACCCGCTTTCATACGGTATATGGTATATGTATAATAGCTCTTTAATTGAGAATGGTTTATCCGAATTGCTTTTTTATAATTGACAGAGAAAGGTTTTAATAAACCTTCACGGTAATCGAGCTCTTTTAACCAGCGCTAAGTGGGCCACAGGATTCGATTTGTGTCAAACTTAAGCATTGTCTTCATTAAAGAGAAAAATAATAAAGAAGCACAGTCCCGTGGACAAACTTAATAATGTATGCAAATGTTTCAAAAAAGTCGGATCACAGTAACAAACCACACAGCTTGACTTCATCAAGTCCCAATAGAAATATGAAAATATCTGTTTAATAACCTAAATTTTATATAATAATGAGCTCTTGGTGATTGTGAGTGTAAAAAAAATGTAACTAGAGTTATCAACCTAATAGGGATAAGAGTTAATTTTACAAAAACTTGGGTATCCAAAATTGACGGACTTTGCCTTTAAGGATAGATCTAAAACTAAAACATATCAAGCATTTTATTATGAGGGTTGAAGATAGTATCAATTTGACTTAAATCTATTTTGAGCTGTGGGCGTCAACCCATCTGAGTCGGGGCAAGAAATTCGAGTAGCTTTAGGAATACTAAAATTACCAAAAACTACAAGAAAGTCATTGCAAACAAACAACAGATTGAATATCAGGCAATTAAGCATCAGATATGAGCAAGTTATAAAATGAGCACCATGAACACAGACTTAACAGCAACAAATTCAATACTATGGAAGACCTAATAAGCCTGTGCTCGATAAATATTTAAAGATCTCCTCTATTAAAACAGTACTTGATTGAATTTCAGAGCTAAGGATGTCTTGCCTTAACCACGCTTCCATAATATGAAAAGCTCAATAAAAATTAAGGTATAAGCTACTAAAACGACCTCTTAGATTCATGTAGCCGAGTAAAAAGAAGGCTGTTAGTATTGAGTATTTGCTTTTACTTGAAGTATTTGCTTTTACTATTATGAGCCCTGGCCAATAAAACATTTAGATCTTAAACACGGATTTTAGATAACTCATCTAAAACCGGTCGAAATTCCAAATAAATATTTAAAATTTCCCTTGAAGATAAAACTAAACTGTTACATTCAAACGGAAAAAAGAGAAAACAGCTTAAATTAAACTGGCTCCTTAGGACGAGATTCCGACATAGCTTAAAGACGACTAAGACTGGTTTAAACAAATCAAACATTTGAGGATAAAGTTTTTTGCATTATATTTGGAAAGCGAAAAAAACATACTAGGATCGGAACTCTTGGACAGCAATCAACGAAGAAACAAAATTAAACACCGAGACTGCAAGACCTGCTGTTGCTTTGATACTATTCTATCATTCCTTTTTTAAGTACTTGCAACAAGCAACGTGCTCCCAAGGGAGAATGGCTTTTCACAACAAAGAGATACCCTCCAACATAGGCAATTCGATGACAAGTCCTCCGTACGGCATTGTTCTCAGGAGCTACTTCATTGAGGTCTGGTTTTTACAGGATTGGTTCTAACTTATGCTTGTGCAAGACTATAAAGTTTGGCAGATTTCTGTTCAACGCCCTGAAGGTATCCGATCTACATAAAAAGTTTATGTATTCGCAAATTTTCCGATTTTGCAACCACGGATAGGTCTCGACAGCCTGTAGACAACCATACAGAATTGTAGGATTTTGAAGATTGAAAGAGCAACAAAAAAAAGGTACCAAAATTTAAGTCTCTGGCAGCAGGAGAACATGTCACCCTAAATGCTCCACTGTTTCTAGGCTGGAAGTAACAAGTCCCATCCTTTAAGAAAA
This sequence comes from Scaptomyza caliginosa, assembly GCA_035044725.1. Classification (NCBI taxonomy): domain Eukaryota; kingdom Metazoa; phylum Arthropoda; class Insecta; order Diptera; family Drosophilidae; genus Scaptomyza; species Scaptomyza caliginosa. Next base: position 29,650 of record JAWNNR010000404.1, read on the forward strand.
GACTGCAATAGCGTACGCTTATTTGTCTTATCCTAAATTTATCTATAGCCGTTTAGACGTGGTTAATTTGTAGGTTCTTTTACTAATAAATATTATTTATAGATGAGGCAATATTCTAACGCACTAGTACTCAACGCCATCTATATACATCTGCACAATTATCAATCCAAGAATTTAATAGCAAATTATATACGGATTTAAATTGAATTTAATATGTTTGTGCTTTCGTTCACTTTGATTTGTTGCGTTTCTTAGAAGTTAAGGTAAAGTAAGTTTTGCCTGTGTTTGCATGCCATATTTTATGTTTATATATCAAAATAAAATTTTATTCCAACCGAGTTCAGAAAAGCCACGATGTCCTGGCGTCCTAGCCTCCTGACTGCCAGCTATTCGGGCTGGCTGCCAAGCATCCAGTGCGCAAATCGGGCCTTCCAGTCGCAGCCTGCCAATTTAATTTGTTTGAATATATTTTTGGCAAAAACCGTGTGTTGGGGGTTGGTAGGCCGCAATACACAGGGCTTGTGGCTGAAGCTACGGTTCAGATTCCAGATCTATGCACCAACGTTGTCCCATTTTTGGTTTTTTTTTCTGTTGATTTGCTATACAAAATTTAATTTTCATGTGCCGCCATTTCCCCAAAACTTTGGCTGGCTAGGTATATACGCAGGTTTTGATATCGTTCTTGAGTGGCTCTTGTTACGCCCTGAATTGAAATATGATTCGGATAAGAGAAAAAGTATTCAATTGTATAATGTATTTGTATTTGTTTTGAAGTTACGCTAACGTAATCAAAACACATGAAAATATGTGTTGTTTTTATTTTACCTATATCACAAGTACAATTAATGATAATTTAATAAAATACTCTTCGATGCATCTTTAATTAAAACAATAATTTAAAGGCAGATTGAATTTCTTTTGCTCTTTTAGCTGAATTCTTTTACGTTCGTTTTAATTTTTTTCATTTTCCCCATCCTCTGATAACATGTGGGGTTACTGACAAGCGCTGCCCCCTCTGGGAGCTATAAATCATCATTTATATTATTAACATGGGGATCAAAATGGACAAGCCAAGCTACTAAGCACGCAAAATTACATATGCACACACACAAGCAATTTATGTGAGTGCCTGCGTGTGTGTGTGTGTGTTTCGGTGCAAGGGTGTGAATATATGTATATAACCACAAAAGGACATGGGAGTGAAAGCGTATTCGTGCGTGTTAAGCCTTAAGACTTGCCCGGAGAATAGGAGCCAACTAATAAGCGAACTAATAGCTCAAATGTTGTCTATTTTAACAGTGAAGTTGGATTAAATGAACAGTACATTTATTTTAATAGTAGGATATCCGAAAAGCTTTACCTAATTGCTATTTTCTTTGTAAAACATGTAAATATGCAGCCCAAACAATTGATACATTATCGATATCGATATTATCAATCGTTTGAAATAGTTCAACTCATAAAACAATATAAGACGAATGCGAATTTTTATTGATACGCTTGTCGTGTTTATTGATTATTTTGTCGCTGGTTCGTCGTTAAAAACTAACAATCACTAACACTTCTGCCCAAGCTAGCTGCCCACTTCCCTTGACTTCAAAACAAAATTAGCATGCACTTAGCTGCCAACCAGCCAATAAGATGTGTTTATTAGTTGCAATTAGTAGAGCTGTATCTTTAACTCGATAATGGTCTAAAAGTCCTAATGTCTGCATGTTGCTAAAAACCTGTTTATCATGGTACTAACAATGCATCCGAAAAGCTTAGTCTCTTAGCTACAGACCGAGTTTCAAAAAATGAATTTAACAAATACGTTGTTAACTATATAACTTTTCTGGCTTGTAAACTATGATTTTATATCGTTAACCAAATATGTATAAATAAATTTTATTTTTGGTTCAGTTTTATCAACGAACATTTAAAATTGATCCCTCCTCCCTAAAACCTGCAAGGTTGATGAAAAAGGGTAGATTCTCTCCACTCTTCAATATTTTAGGTTGTGATAGTTTCTTTTGCAGTATAATTTGATGTGCCTAATCCTTTAGGCAATTACTCAGTAAGAGTGGAGAATGGTAAAGAGTAATAAGTATAACCATATCATTATCTTAAGCAATGACGTTGTCATTGGAATTTATTTTTGGTATTTGTATTTTTACCCGAAATAAAGAATTACACATTTTTGTCATCTCGTCGTTGGACATTAAGAGTTTAAATGGACAGCAAAGGACGATTTTTGTTTATTTTTGAACGAAAAGCCTGCATTGAGCCTTCGGATGCGGATGTCTTAGGAAAACTGTCTTCTAAGTACATCTACCACTCGGTGGCCGGAAAAGTCAGGCTTCGACTAAGGCTTAATGGTTTTTTTCAGCAGGTTGTCTAACTCAGTTTTTTTCGCGCGATTGCTACATGGCTTGCTTAGAAGTACTCTTCCCTCTAACGAAAGCAACATTGTTGGTGAAGAGTTTTCAGACGTTCTGTTATAGATACAAAAACTAAAATAGCTACAGTCAGGGTCAATTGCCCCAAATTAATTTGTGAAGCGTCTGGTGGGTTTAAATGTTAGTGACTACTTACTAGTAACGTTTGATGCCCCTAAAGGTATTGACATTGTCCGGATGAACGGATGCTTAGACTGTACATATTGAGCTGCGCATTAATACTTAAATTTCTTTAATGTGTATTACGCTTGAGAAATAAAACAAAAAGATTTTATAACTATTTTTCGGATTTCGGCAATAAGCTGCGAATAAAAATTAAACGAGTCATATTTACCTATACATATGTATATGTAAGGTGAATTTAACGACCGATATTCGGACAAATACCGTTTGTAGCAGCATCAGTGTAATAGAGCATAGAAAGCCGCATAGTCGAAGCAGGCGACAAACATGATAAATTATATATGTTTTAATTTAAAGCTTATCGCACTTATTAACACCTTGGCAAACAAACTACGCACGAGTCGGCAACCAGTTGACAGCTCAGCATCTATAACCCTAGGCGTGACACGGCTTTACAAATTTTTAAAAAAAGCCATTTGAAAAAATACTTTGTATGCACAGCCACTCTCTTATTCGCATCGGACCTCGGTGTAGTTAGCTAATAAAGCTTATCTCACTTCACTAGTTTCAACATTAACCCGTGGGCAATAGATGAAGGAGTTCTGTGACACTTTGCTTTTTCTCCAAGCGTGTCAAGGTTATGCTGCAGGACAAGCAGGATCCAACAGACTGAAGAGATTTTAATTTACAACGACATTTCGAGCAGTTTGTATGACAGTCACTGTTCATTTTCAACATGGATGTGTTTGTGTATATGTAAGTGAACCATAAGAAGGTTTCCCTTATATCACATTGGTCTGCTTCGCACAACCCTAAACTTTCGAACACCTACGAAAACGTCACTCACCAAAATGTTTTGGCCCAGTGGAGCTTTTAGCTTTCGTTCTAGCTTTGACTTTGGTTTTGACTAATTTATTAGGTCCTTCTGTCGTCGCACACACTAAAAGTTGTCAACGGCTGTTTTTGACATGACATTTTACTCCGCCCAGTCAAACATTTACTTCACACCAACGGTGCTTACTTACACTGCACTGTGAAGTGTCTTAATATGGGGCAGGAGCATGTCGTAAACATAGAACATTTTTCGTTGTTGTTTTCATGCATTAATACTTAAGTTTAAGAGTTAATTGGTGTTGTGCGAAGCCTTTGCTCCTTTATTTCATCTTTTATTTGTAAATAAAAAAATTATATCTTATATGACTTTCAGGTGGCATTCTAAGAAATTGCAAATATCTATTGTTTTCACAATTTTAAGGAAAACTTTAGACACATCCACTCACCTGTGACGTTCGACGTTCGAATGATATTTAAGTATACAGACACCGCTTGCGACCGACTCAACGCTGTCACATATGTATTTTTTATATTTTTTCTTAGTTCTTACGCTTGATTGTGTGTGTTCCCTATGATAATGTTGGATTTGAACCTACAAACTTATTGACAGCAAAGTAAGTGAGCGCATTCAAAGTTACCTCAAATGTAAGTGATTTTAACATTGTAAATTGAAATCACAAAAAACTTGCCCCGACTCGGAAAATAAGACTAAAAGTGCACACAGATACAGATTTTATTACACCATTCAACCGGAAAATTGCGCTCGCCAAAATCAACTAGATCGGATTACTTATTAAATAACTTTCCCATGAGCAACGACAGACATTTTAAATTTATATAATGCTTGGCATGTCAAATAAAAGCTGTCGTTGATGTTTTACATAAAAATGATAGTCGGTCCGACCAAGCGCAGAATACTCTGATACCTAAATGAAGCTGGGCTGTAATTCATATGCTTGATAAGCACAGACAGCAACAGTTTTTATATTCAGTTAAAGTTATTTAGATTTTCAATTTAAAGTGACGGATGACATTATAAGGTGTGGCTGTCAAAACCTTAATGCATAGCTTAATTTAAGTCACTGGATTGTGTTATTAGGCCACGTTTTTGCGGAAATAAAAGCCATGTTGGCAATGCTTGTATTGTAGCTAATTAAAATGCAAATATTGATGAGTGCTATGCAAACGAGCATGCGCTAAATTGCACACTTTTCGTTTTGTCGCACGCCACTAATTGCGCTGCTAAGTATGCTATAAAATGCAAGTGTTTTTGGAGAATCTAATGCTGTTACTGCTGCAACTACAAGCGTTTATTTGAAACTTAAGTCAATGCAATGCACTCTGGGAAAACCGGTAACTTTTTCTGCGAAATAAATTGGTATGACAATTCTTATATATTTGATGTTAAAAATTCTGTGAATTTTTCGACACATTTTGAAACTGCTACAATTTGGCATGCTTAAAAATAAAAATCTTAGATCACGTAAAGCAAAAACAGTTAAAGTACTCGCATTCTCCAATGTACTTGACCACACTCTGTTGTTTTTAATTTCAAATATTTTGCAGAATATTATTTATTTGTTAATCTTTGACTGTACAGTTTTGGAAACTTTATTGTGTAACGGGCTGAATCATCAAGATGATGATGAATTTGAAAGTGGTAACCCAATGTCTCAAACCGTTTCGATTTGCTACGTATATAGTTTTAATCGAATTAAACAATATCGATTTTAACGTGTAATTAATTTTTTAAAAGTATTAGTACCAAAAATCAGTTAAATATATGTGTAGTGTGCAATGCTGCTTCCGCTTTATCCACAGCGTCTGCTGCGAACACCGTCAAAGCTGGCAAACCAATTGCAGACAGGAAACTCGAAGCTCGCAGAAATAAAGCTTGGTAAGCTAGTATGTGGAATGCAACAGCAAACCGTCTGGCTGCCAAATGATTCAACATCAGACTCAGCAAAATTTCAAAAATATATTCAAACCAGCTCGTTGAACAAAAGACGAACCCCCCCACAGGCACCAAGCGTGTCAGTCTCGTTTTGTGAAAGGATATATATATATATATATGGGTGTGTGTGTGTGTGTGTTCCGAGCAATGAATGGTTTAATTAGGCATCAAATATTTACTACAGACGTTTAAATATGGCGATAGACTTAATATGTTTTGGCTTTTGACTTTGGTTTATATTCGGGTTGATTTAAGTGGCGACTGATTTGTGATAGCTTCAGCTGCGTTTTAGGAGCTCATACAAGCTTAACTATACCTGTAAAAAATAAAAGCTAGTAAGAAGGCTTTAGTGGAAAAACTCGTTCAAATTAAAAGCGCAAAATTATTGTTTTAAAAATGAATGCACTGCAGCGCTAAAGCGTGTTTGACGTTGACATCTATTAAATCTTTTTGATATTTATTATTTTGTCTACAACCCATATTTCAAATACAAGAATCAAGACTTATAGTAAATAAGACATAATCATCATCTGTCTGTGGCCTAAGAGGAGATTTTATTCCATATACATATGTATGTATGAATTTTCTACGTTATGTAGTCTCTGGGATCGAAGGGCTTGGACATGGGATTTCATCGTTTGACGTGTTTAAATCAACTTTATATGCAAAAGAAAAACACATTTGCTAGATTTTTAAAACTGATCCTTGACAGACAAAAATATAGATGGAGCGGTACATATAAGGCCAGCAGTTCCCATAAGAGAAACAAAATGATCGGTAGTATATTCTTGCCTTTAAAAAAAAACATGTGTTTGTAAATTGTAGCTAAACCTACAAAGAATAAAGGCGTACAATTTAAGAGAAATGTGTTAAGTAAATGAACTATTTTGACTTAGTTCACGAAGTCTACAAGTCGTTTTCCTCAATTTGATTAACCGATTTTCTAGCTTCTTTTTAGTTAAAAAAAAGATGTGTTGAACCAAAGACTTAGTCGTAAGGAAACATAAAAGAAGTTTGACTATGAGTAGGTTCAAGAAATAAAAATATAATTAAATTTGAACTGCCAGGCTAACATTAGTAAATATTAGTGGTTAATTATTGGTGTCTTATTGAAGTGTTTATTCTGTTTTACTTAATTTTAGAATAATAAATTAAAAGTCAAAAATTATACAATTTATATGCAGCGCAATATGAAAGATATCTTAAAATTTAAGATAACTTTTTTCAACACAAATCCACATGTTATGCTTTTCGCCACATTTGCAACATTCAGATTTATGAGGTTTTTAAGACAAATATATATGTTCCTACATGCATACATACATATGTATGTATATACAACTTCCATAGATTGTTTTAAAAAGTGTTTAAATTGATAATTTCTATATTTCAGCGAGAATTTCCATGTGATACATTGCAGTGTTTGCCTGTTTAATTTTATGAATTAGACGTAAAATTGAACGGAACAGAAAATAGTTTGCGCGTTTTTGTTTTTTTATCTATGTTTGCTGCCTATGTATCCAAGTTTTCGTCGATGTCGAAGTCGTTGCAAGTTGCACACAGTAAAAAACATACAAATTATAATTTATTTCGCGAGTGTAATTCGCACCAAAAAGTTTTGCATTCGAAAAGTTTTGTATTTGGCCAACTTTCTTGCGACGTGCGGGGGGAAACTGTACAGAGAAAAACTTTTTATGCCGACAATGATTTGACAACAGATAAGTTTCTGCGCCTGACAATATTAAACAGTCACAATTTCTAATGAGAGTACACATAGCACAGCACTGTGCTGTTAACAAGCCTAATTATTTTGCAATGCAACATATTTAAGGCTAATTGGTGCAAATTAACTTTTGACTGCCTAACATCAAACTAAATAAATAACTAACATGTACTTTCCTGCGCATAAGCATAAACAGTGAAGCTGCAAACAGTAACTTGACATTTTAAAATAGTAAGTTTGATGGAATGTTTAAAATAAATATGAAACAATATGCGAAGCTTTTACCTCTCTTACAGATTTTTTTTTAAAAGAGGGTTAACTTGGCGAGGGACTAAAGTTAACTATAAAAATACAATTAAAGCGGTCTTTTCTTTGGGTTTATTTATCACGAAGTAGTTTGACTAAGGATAGGTATGTATTGAAGGTATTGCTATACAATCATTTTCTTATAACTTTATTTAGATAAAAGACGTTAATATGTATTCGTATTGGATTTAATAGTTGCCAATATTAATGGCGACATTGCTTTCTGCAAGTCTTTTACCCGTTGGATTTGAGTTGTCAAGGATCCAAATTTATTTTATGGACTAGTAAGATACATAGCAGAAATGAGTATATCCCGAACAGTTTTTGAGCATGAATTAACAATCGGTTGCCACCATAACCTCTTTTACCAGCAAATATTATATTGCATATAGCAGATTCATATTTATATATAGTGCAACGTTTTTACTTGTATACATTTATTTTTTTTTTAACTAGACTAAATTGGCCATATTTTCGAATAAAAGTATGCATGTATTATATACGATGTTTGCTCCGACGATTGCAATTTCCTGTTTACCACAAATCATTCGAACGGAAATTATGGCACGCCCATTTTAATTATAAGTCATTTCCTGTAAAGCTTGTAAAGCGATAGTTGCTGGATATAAATTCGAAGAAAAAAACCAACACGAACATACGATGCAATCTATTAATCAAAGTGTGCACAAAAAGAAGAAATGAGAAGTGCTAACATTCAACAAATTTAATTGCGCAACTTGTTTTTTGTGTGGCTATTGGTCAAAAGTGCAATCAGTGCTTAATACTAATACCGCTAGGTAGGCAACGCCTCATGCCAAATTCCGTTTAGTCCAAAATTTATGGTTTTAATTAAAAGTTTTACCATTTCCGTCCATTTAAGGCCCGTAGAAGCATTCAGCGGTATCCAAATTCAGCACAAGCGTGGCCGAGTTGGTGTCTAAAATCAATAACATAATGAGCATTTTAACCACACCAACCTTAAAGTAAAATTTTAGAACCAGGACCAGAGCCCAAAACGCGTATTATGAACCATAAAAAGAAAAACTTGGTACTTATGACAAAAGTTTTTCGCATCCGTTTTGTATTAAAGTTTAGATTTATTTAAAACAACATGTTGCGACATGACTCGACAGCATCAACAATAGAAACGAGATTCTTAATAGCTCTTAAACGTTTGAGGACAGACATTAATTAAGCATGAAACCACTAAGCTTATGTAAAACAAGAAAGCTCTATTTATTTGCATGTGAAAAGTGGGCTAAACCTGGATCTTAGATAACTCTTTTAGTCAGATGAAACTGAAACAAGTTTTCACAGTCAGCCTTCCTGTGTAACAGTTTTTATTTGTGTGAAACTCAATATCCGGTGGAAGTTGATAAAAAATGGGCTAGTTGCAAGAATGTGTCACAGTTTTCTTACAAATCTCTTTTGTTACACCTTCTAGCTACTTCTTTTTTTCATAAGCTGTGCAAATCAGAAAACAAATTGACTAAAGACAATTTGCAATTTCTCCAATGATATTTTTTTCTTTGAAGCCATTTTCAAAATAAAAGCTGTAAAAACAATGACATACAACAAGGCACTACGCCTTTATTTTTTGATAAGCCATTTCTTGGAACACTGTCAACTCTGATTATTCTTGAGCCCAAACAGCAGTGCCAATAATTCAAATTAATATAGGCATAGTCTAGCAGTACCATTATTATTTTGGGCAAGCAACTGGCGAACTACTAGGTCTGACCAGTTTCAAGTTTTTTACTTTAGCACGTAGGAACTTCCTTGCTGTGTTAATTCTTGGTCTGATCAATTCAATTAAGTGAAAGAATCGAAATACTTTTTATATGAACCCATTAAATAAGATTAAGGGACAACAGCAAATATGCATCGCACGGATAACTATCAAAACAATTATGTTCTGTTTTTAAAACATTTTTTTATGAATAAGCTGATTGCCACAAAATTTGCCAAAATTGCCACAATCATTCAAGTCCGAACTCTCGATCGTTGTCTCCGTCCTCTTTCAAAATCCGCAAACTTATCTTTTCATATTTCATCTATGTATATACCACTATAAGAGTGAACTGATTTCCAATATTCACATTTGTATAAATGCGTATTGATTGAATACCCCTAGATCTACAAAATTAAACATACTAATTTGCAATTAAAACTTTGTAAATATCTTGGCACATATTTCCGTGGTACAAATATATGTGTATATGGGGGCGTTCCGCTTACTGTAGAGGCTGCAACGCCGATAAAAAGTCGATACTCTCTGGTTTAGCCAGATTTCATACATATAAATTTAACTTTTTATATTTAAATATCCTTGTGCTGGTTTCTTTCATTCTAGAATAGAAATTGATTGATTGACCACCAGAATCAGTTGACCAGGCTTAGCATAGAATGTTCGTTTTATGTTAGTTTAAGCCTTTGTGGTCCATCAGACTCTAACCACATAACTCGACACTTTTTGCTACAATACGTTTGGCGAATGGGGCAAACACAAAAAACTAATACAAAGCATTCGCAAAGAAAGGATGAAACGAAGCCAAAGCGGAAAACTTTATTTTCTTAAGTAAACTTAAAAAGTTTTCAAGACATAAAAGTTTATTTTGAAAGTCGCAGGAAAATTAAATGCAATAAATCTAAACGATGCTGCTTACGCCGATGGTGCAACAGAATCAGTTTGAAATGCGCAATCCGCTGGTCCTTGTGGCAAAATCTGTAAAGCTCGCTTTTACAAAAAGAAATAAACTAAACGCACTGGACTATTAAGACTTTCAACACCTGGATAAAAAACCAACTCGATAAAGAAATGGAAGAAATTATTCGTTATTCTTTGTAAAATACGTAATGTTCGACACTGAGTTTGCAAGTAGCGGCTGTATTACAAATGCACTTGACCAGAGATTTATAAAATTTACATTTACATTTTACCATAATGGTTTTCTCAAAAATTGTGAAAAATAGTTACGTTTTAGTTTTAAAGTGGCGATTGACTTCCCCAATTCAAAATCCTTTAGCTATAAGCGTTTCGAAAAGTTTGCTCATACATTGGGTATCAGAGTATAAGTAGTATAAGCTCAGCAAAGGTAGGTTACTAGAAATTAACTGCAACCAACATGCTTAATAGTAGTTCAACACCTAAGACACTAAAACATCCCGGCATATTAAGTGAGAGCTTGAAAAGTTTAATGGTCTTATTAACAATATTTGGTTGCATTGAAAACATATATCGAGAGTTATTGAAAACCAAAATATCAAAAATGATCATATTTGGTTAAGTTAAATTTTTTCATATTAAATTTTTAGTAATATTTTATAACATCAAGGAACACAAGTACTCAATTTAAGTTTAATGTATTCTAAAATCAAAAATGGTGTCTGCTTTTCCAATTGTCCGATTGAAAGACACAAATTGTTTACAATATAACAACTTTAAACGAGAGCTAATAGATTCCCCAATTATTTGCAATTACAATAATTGTTATGAAGCTTGTGTCCTGGTTGGAAAGGGCTTTTTGATTTATTTTACTTAAATTTGCTTGACTGAATAAGTTTACACTATACGCATAGGTCAGAATTCAAGTTCTTTATTTTATTTTATTGGTGATTTAAAACTTTGCACATTCGCAATAATTTTGGCAGTCGCTTTTGTTGACACAAGTATTTGGGACAATAAATTGCTAGACAATATTCTCCACCCAACAGCAGTTAAGAAAAAAGAAGGGTTTTTCGCTCGCGGTTCAGCTGGCATTTGAGCCAGCTAAGCATTTAAGTCCAAGTCAAATATTTGCAAGATGTGCACAAGAGTACTTGATTAATGACGTGGTTGCAAAGCCACGCCCATTTCCTTCTACATTACTTTTTAATCGAATCAGATATTCATTCTTGTTAGTAGTCATTAAAGGTATTTGGGCCCTTGTCCATCTACTTTCCCGTTTGTTCTGTCGAATGTCGTATTTAATTCACCGGCAAATAATCAGGTGTTTACCCTCTCAAATTTTATTTATAAGATTAAATGCCAAGTGCTGTTGGTGCAGCTATTTATGGTGTGATTTTTTGGCACGGTCCAATTTCATTAGTTTCCTGTTACGTGCATAACTGATGGTATTACTGTATCCTTAAGCTGGTTGTGTTGGGTACATTTGTAAATAGGTTTTTACTATGGTTATGTCTTCTGATTTAAAGCTATTACATTTTCATTACACCAATACTAAAATGAGTGTTGAATTTTTTTAATATTTTTAAAATTGTATATGAGATATAGAAATATTGTGATTAACATGATTACAAAAGTTCTTATAACTACCAGTGTACCATTGGATTTTTTTTGTGAGGTTTTGTTTCGGCTTTTATCTCTCAACACTGTATCGATAGCCGGCTAGCAAATCGGTTACCCAGGGATGAATACGACTTCGATTTACAAAAACTAAAAATAAAATAAAAATACATAAATAGCACATAATAAATAATTATTTAAATAAACTTAACTACAAACAAAAATAATGATTTTATATAAATAATGTAAATTAAGTGTAATATGTTTGTCGCAGCCCACTGAGACTGTGGCGGCGACTGTGTGCGTGGGTGCTGTTGGGCAGTTGATTTTCGCTTCGGACGGCAAAGTATTTTTGGTCAGAAATATAGGGCTCTAGGCCCGGAATTATTATTTGATAGAGAGATAGGCCAATCCTCGTCCGGTGGCCACTGATTTTTGCGTTGGCCGCTCCGGGTGTGTGATAATTTTAGCTGGTGAGCCTGCAGCTGCCGCTGTTGCGCCTGATTAATATTTTGTAACCTCCTATTACTTCGACCGCTGTCTTTTTTTTCTGCTGCACTTTTTGCCTACGCACTGCAGAATATTCTTTCTCTTCTCAATCCCTACCATTCCCGCACAACTCTCCATTCCTAGTTCGACACTTTCAACCATCGATAAACAATCAACAATTGAAGGCTAGAATGCTCCGTGATGACCGTAAAAGACATCAGCTCCACATATGGCCGGTAACGCTGTTCCACCTTGACAGCTGCCAAGCACTCCTTCTCCGACATTAGTCACTGCAAGCTTGAATGGTCCGTAATGACCGTGAACGGCATCAGCTTCATGTATGGCCTAAAACGCTCTATCGCCTTTACCGCTGCCAGGCACTTCTTCTCCGTAACGCAATAATTTAATTGAGCTCCACGCAGCTTCGCTGAAAGGAACGCAATGGGTCGATCTGCACCCTCGTCGTCACGCTGAAAGAGAACTGCACCAATCCCCAGGTGGCTTGCGTCGCACTGGATGAAGTATGTCCGGTAAAAATCTAGGTGCACGAGGACCGGCGCACAGGTAAGTGCCTTCTTCAACTTATGTGCTTCGACCGAAATTTCAAACTTATTGCCGATTTTTGGGCAATCAGTAAGCGGCGTAGAGAAGCTCAAGAAATCCCGGATGAATCGCCTGTACCAGCCTGCCGTTCCCAAAAATCTCCTTAGTTGCTTAGTGGTTCTCGGGACGGGAATCTGGACTATTGCCCTTGCTCGGATGCGTTCGGAGAGCTCCGTCACCAACAATGTACCCTAAGTACCTCAGAAATTTGAAGCAAAACTTGGATTTCTGCAAGGCGATGGTCAGACAGGCCTCCTTTAAACACTGTGCTACCTGCTTCAACAGTTGCACATACTCCTCAAAGGTGCGGGAGTTGATCAGCAGGTCATCCAAATAGACGAACACGTGATTCATCACCCGGTCCATTAATCGACCCAACCGTTGAGCGGCATTACACAGACCGAACGGCATCACCTGGAATTGATAAAGCGGACGGCCCGGAATGGTGAATTTGGTGTATGCTCTGCTCGTGGACTCCAACTCAATCTGCCAGAATGCGTGTTTCAAATCAACTGCTGATAAAGATAGTGTTATCCACGCGGCTCAGGATGGACCAATATTCTGCAACGGGTAACCATCTTTTACCGTTGCACCGTTCAGCCTACGAGCGTCTAAGCACAACCTATTTTACCCAGGTTTTCGCACCAGCGTCATCCTGTTGTTTCAGGGACTTCCGCTTGTTTCTATGACACCAAGTCGAAGCATTTCGTCGACCTCCGCGAAAAGCTGCTGCACCGCTGGTGACACGGGATAAAAACCGCTCCTTCACTAGAACGGTGCTTTCTACTAGCTCGATCATAAGACGCTCCATTGAGTCTTGCCTAATCCAGCTGCTCCTGCTGCTCGGCATTCAGCTCGTGCGGTTCGATCGGCTCTCCCTTAGTCGCGAATTCTGACTCCACCTGCTCAAGCGACTCTACTCCTACCATCTCGGGTGCTAGACGAAACTTCTTCCAGAAGTCGGTGCCCAGGTACAAACCCTGAACCAGGGCGGAGCACACATACAACGTCATCTTGTCCGTCTCGTTTTTGTATTGGATCGGCAAAAGAAGCTTACCCAACACCCAGTAGCTTGTACCTCCTGCGGCTCGCACCATGGAAGTCTGAGGGTGCCAGGCTATTCCCAGCTTCTCGATCAGTTCCACTGCTCCTGCGCCTAACAAGCTAACGGTCGCCCCAGTGTCCAGAAGCCCCTTTACCTTGTGACCTTGAAGCTGCACTACGGCAAAAACCGGCTGAACCAAGTGCTTCGCACATGCTCTTGCGTTCCCTACGGCGTAATGTGTGCCTTCTCCGCCTCCGTGGAACTGGTGAGCTCTGGAGCCGCTTTGAGTTTACCTCTTCGGAAAAGATTTGGGCTCTTCATCTTCGTAAGCGACTTGGCGCGCTTCAAAAGGCGGTCTTGTCAACCACTTTGGCCTCGGCAAGGGCTCGCTGTTGGCTCTCCTAAAAATATCCTTAATTACCATGCGGTCCTTACTTTTAATGCTTATTCCTAACATGTCTGGTGGAGAGGATTTTAGTGGTTTCTTAGCAGTGGCATTTAGCGCGACTCCTCTGCCTGTCTCATGCTCTGCTTCTCGTTTCCCGAACAACATTTTGGGCATTTGGGCAATACCACTCCTGGGAGTCCATATTTATAGCAGAATATATTTCTCACGGTGGCCTTACACTCCTAAGAAGTATGCCCTCGCTGGCCACAGTTCCAGCACGTAAGCGCGTTGTGGTCGCCGCTACCGCCTCTGGGCCTGTGCAGTGCCTCAACTGACTCATCCGGTGCAACCTCTGCACTGGCTTTATCCTCATCATGGAACGCCTTGTTCACCTGGAAACGGTCCCTAGGCCTACCGACTGGTTCCGCTGTGGTCTGACTTCTTGACCAACGTGAAGACAGCATTCTCTCGGTGTCATGGCATTCTTCACGCAGTCTCTCCAGGCCAGTGATCCACATAGGATAAGTGATCAGTGAGATACCGTCCCGTACGTTTACCTTAATGATCTTGATCAGGTCGTGGTCGCTGACGGGTACCGATGCACATTTCTATGCTATTTAATCTGCCTCTGCTATGCTTTCAGATCGCGATTTTCTTGTTTTAGAGAAACACTACACACCGGATGACGCTATATGTATGATGCCACTCGGCCAGAGCTTATACCTGGGAATCGACTTTTGGAAGAAGTGCAGAAGTAGACGAGATGTTGCGACTCGGAGTCATCGAGCCAAACGATCCGTGGAGCAACAGGATGACTCTAGTGCGAAAACCTGGAAAGAATCGGTTGTGCTAAGATGCGCGTAAGCTTAACGACGCGACGGTTAGGGACGCGTTTCCCCTACAGAACATAGAGTCGATACTGAGCCGAGTGGACGACACGATCATTTAGTGTGATGCCAGCCAGATGCGAATTAATGTAGTGATTTTTTTAACGTTAAAATGAAAGAGCGGATCGGCCGATAGCATTCTTTTAAGTGAAGCAACGCAAAGCGCAAGTAAATTATGGCGTTACGGAGAAGAAGTGCTTAGCAGCTGTCAAGGTGGTACAGCGTTTTCGGCCATATGTATATGTGTGAGTGCCCGAGGCACTGACCAGCACATTGGTGAAGCAGGCACGGTAGCATAACCCGGACGTTGGCGCGGCTACGTTTATTATACTTCTGGCCGGATGCATACGCATGTGCTCGAATGCGAAGTGTGTAAGGAGGCGAGACACATCACACCATCTGGCAGGACAAATATGTGACGGCGCGGCCAATATAAAAGCTGTACGTGGACTTCCTCGGTAGGTATCCCCGCTCTCGGCTGGGAAATGCCTATATCATTGTAGTATTGACCCACTTAAGCAAGTCCGTGCAGCTCAAGGCGACATCAGCGTTGTCATTCGATTTTTGAAGAAGGAGGCTTAGAGACCCCGAAACACTCCAGCTCCAGCTTGAAGCGATGCTAGAGCATTACGCTATTAAGCATGTGCTGACTGGAAACTATGCTAGGCAGTCCAATGCGTCTGAACGAGTGAACAAATCGGTTTTGGCAGCTATCCGAGTGCACATTTGGTCCGACCAGACAGTGTGGGATGAGAAGCTACCCGACATCGCGATGGCGTTGTGTAGTGCAGTGCACTCCGCCACCGGTATGTCCCCGTTACACATATCATGTTTAATAGCGGTAGCGACTACCGTCTCGCCAGAAATCCTGGACGACGTTAAAAATGCAGCTATTAAGCCACTGGAAAGGTCGGAGAAACAACAGATATACCAAACACGGATATAGAAGACGCTGCATAAGGCGTGCGAGAAGTTGGCGAGACAGTGTAATCTGAAGACTCGTGATGTTCAGTATACGGTGGGACGGAAAGCGTTTAAACGCAATTTTGTGTTGAGCGAGTTTGCGAGAAACATCTACGCTGAATTCTGCCTATATAAGCTAGACACACTGCAGGGTGACCTGCTGGGCGCCTTTCACGCCAAGAATATAAGACAATGACCCCCGGTAAACACACTAAGCCCGGTTAACTTAGTCGGTAGAGCATGATACTCACAATCTCAGGGCGTGAGCGGTGGCCTACTTTGGGCAGCATGACGAACAGATGGTTCTATGTTTGGTACTTCTGTTCCGTATCCAAGGATTAAACTCTAGTGTGGTGTTTTTGTCAGCGAGCAACAATGCGACTAAGCCGTGTTTATCGATGGTTAAGAGTGTCGAACCAGGGACGAAGAGTAGTGCATAATAGGGGAATGGTAGGGATTGAAGAAGGAAGAAAGTCTGCAGTGAGTAAGCAAAAAATGCCAAAAAACAAAAGACAGCTGTGCAGTTTATTAGGAAGTTACAAAGATTAATCAGCGCAATAGGTAGTTATAATAAATAAAAATGACGATGACCAGTGGTTTGAAATTTGTATGTGTTTGCAGAAACAGCCGAAGGCTCACCAACAAAAATTACCACACGCCCGAAGCGGTCAGCGCAGAAGCCAGTGTCCACCGGATGAGAATTAGCCAACACGTCTGGTTGGTCACAAATTTGTACAACTTAGCAATTATTATTATTATTATTTAAATTATTATTTATTTCGTTATTTACCCGATTTCTGTTTATTGTTTGTTTTCATACAGTAGTTTTTTATTTATTTAATTAAGAAAAATGTTTAAATAAAGACAAATAAATGTTAAATTGTATTGTTAATTTAAACATGTGTCAGTAATTGTTTATGTGTGTGTGTGAACATGTGTGATGTCGAAGTAAGTTGTTGGTTTTTTTGTAGTGTTAGGGGATTGGCCGAGAAAATGTAATGAGCCAATTCATAGGTAGGGAGGTCAGATTTTAGGTAAATGAGAACAGCTTTTTACCATACATGTCTTTAAAATTTTTGATGGCACGATGTTTGCCATAAGAGTACCTGTCAGTCACGTCTATCCGTGATTTTGAAAATATTCATTTTTGTTAAATCGGCCCACACTGAATCATTCAATTGCTATCGATCAAAATACCACTTTTTAAAGTGGAAACTATGGATGCACCCGATATTTAATATTCTAAGTATGCTGCATTGGAGATCGATCTTTTCCTAACATCTTGTCAAAATTTTCAAAACTGAGCCAACTTGAAAAATATTTATAAACCATAGTGCAATCGGATAAATCAAGATCGCCAGCCTTGTTCTCTGTAAGAACTGTATATGAGCGCTGCTGGTGCTTTGCTGTTTCTTCTTTGGGCTTGCTGTTGCATTTGTTTTTGTAGTGACCCACTATCTGATATATCGTTTTTGATTATTATTATTTATTATTTAACATTTTCTGATTCTAGATAGATTTTTAACGATGCACACATCAATGCTGAATCTTTATCTGCTTTTATTTCAACTGATTTTCCCACATTATTAAATATTCTAAAATTCCTCTTTTTATTTCTAACCAATTTTTATCTTTTTTTTTCAATTAATTTGGCTTATTTTGAGTAAACGTAAACGCAAGCTAGGAACTGTTTGTTATTTACCATGTAAAAATCCATTATGTATATTTCTCAAATGTTCAAAATTTCTGGTGTTATTTTATAGGTGAGTTTTGTGTCTCTATGTTCTACCCGTGTATTATTGCAAACTTCGCATTCGTTTGTCATAAGCTTTGGTGTGAATGGGAGACATATTATGTCACTCACTAAAAATTGTTTTAAATCGATTATGTAGTTTTAATTAATTCATTACTGCCGGGGCCCGCACGCGTTAAATTTGGAGTAAAACAATTCCCCTATTCATATACCATGAAGAATTCCTGCTATCTTTGTATTTTTACAACAATTACAGAATGTCTTAATATACAACGTTCACAGCTTTCTTGTCATTAAACAATACAAACATGTTTTCTCTAGAGGTTATTTTTGAAAGAGCGACATACAGTTGGCCTGACTGAAAAACAGTCAACGCTCAAATGTAAGCCTGCAATGTTGAAGGTTTATTAATGGTCATAACAGAAAATGTCCTTACCGAAAACTGTAAACGTTTAAATTGGAAGGTTAAATCCGATGGTATCAGAGGGATTTGGGGAATCAATACATCTTCTCCGGTACCACATCTTGTGAGTATTGTACACTGTATTATGAAAGTATTTAGTGATTTTACCAGCAAACGCGTGCCATTGCAAAGTTTAAGTGGATGCAAGTTTCTTCTTTGAAAGAATCAAGTTATTTAGTTGTTCTTTCGTTAAACCAAGATATTTTCTTATAGCTTATGTTATCAATGTCAAGATAGACATTGTGGACTAACTTTTGGATGTTGCCTATCAAAACACACAATAAGTCAACACACATTTAAATCATTAAGCATGAAACAAGTTATATAAGAAATAACACACAATTGTCAGCACCATTAAAACTATGTCAAGACCATACACATTACCACATATTTATTGACACAATATTTAACACAATAGGTCAGAAAGCTCTTAGCGACAAAATATCGCTGACCACACAGAATACCGCTGACTGCACAATATGCGCTATGAGCAGTCGGTCAATTAACCCGGTAGTTGCGAAATATGCTATTCTGCATAAGCAAGCAATTGCTGACAACTCAATAACTCAATTTAACTAATAACATAAACATGTAAAACTAAGCTATTTTTACCTATAAATATTGTGACCTTTCGTTAATAAAGTTAGTGTCTTAGTACCACAGCATTCACTACTATTCACTCATTCTTCCATCGCACTTACTGTGCGCAGCGAAGGACTCCCTCTCCGTAGTCCAACTAGTTACAAGTGCTAGTTGCGACGCCTTTTAGTAGTCAGTTTATGTACTGACTGCTTCCCTTAAACACACACAAACACTAACTTTAAGCAGCATCTCTGAAAATAACCTGTTCTCACGTGAAAATTACGAAACACTTTTATTAATTTTAAGCTCTAATTTATTGACATGTGGCCAAAGATTGGATCTTTTAAGGGCAGCATTTATTTTGTCAGCACTTGTTCCTCCAGTCATTACTGGTAAAATTTTACAGAAATGTCCTGAGAACAGAATTGTACATCGACCCATGTGAAAATTTTGTTGCGCAATTCTCGCACTGTCCTATCCAGTGCTTCCACCGACGTCTTGTTTGATATGATAGCTTAATGAGCAGTCACGCATCAATTTTCTTGTATTGCTCTGTTTGGAAACACAGCACACGGTGTTATTATCATCGGTGGCGATTTTCAAACACAATACTTCTGATTTACACAACTCTACATTGTTGTGGACATCAAAAATTTTTTAAAGGAGCGTATTATAGGGTCCATCGGTTATCAATATTTTGGTTTTGGACGGTAGCATTTTGCTCACTCTGTTCTGGCCATCGTCGAAGATATTTGGGATATCCGTCATCGCTAGTACTTGTTTGAGTTTGGAATGACTTCGAAAATTTATAGCTGCATTTAGAATCTTGCATACATGGAGGAATTTAAAGTCCCGCAAGGGCCGTGTACCATATGTTTCTTAACGATAACATACACGAAAGGACCTTCATCTTTATGCGGTTATTCGGATGAACTAGCCCTGTCAATTTTGTTTGGTCTAATTTTGTTCAATAACACCAGCAGGCAAAACTCGGTTGGTGCGGCACCCTAAGTGGTGAGCAACTCACGTGTGTTTTCGATTGCCACTGCCTTGTGACAAATCTGGGATTTTGGGCATCCGTGTTGGAAATAATCGCACATGTGGCAGCACTCCCCACACTCACTATTATTAATAAAGTTACCACAGGTTATGGGCCCAGCACACTTCCACTGCGCCACCTGATTAGTGTATTGTAAAAAATGTGTTAGTTCAAAGTAAAGGCTTTGCGTTGCAAAAAGGAAAAGGTTCTGGAAGCGTCTAGAAGCAGGCGACTGTGTGTTGCAAACACAAAAAGACAAGAAACGGCACTCTTGCGTGGAGTTGTTTGTGTAACTTCTCATTTATTGTGTAGCAACGCAAAAATAAGTAAATGTGAGTGTAACAAGTGTGCGTATTAAGCCTCTAGGCAAAGACTATTATGGTATGTGGAAAAGCACTGTTAATAAAAAACGTCAATGAAAATAATGTAACAGAAGAAAATGCTTCACAGTGGGAAGCAGATGATGCTAAGGCAAAATCTGACTTAATATTAGCAATGTTAGCAACAGAACTGAAGCAAATAAAAAGTATCTATCAGTCTACAGAATCCTCGATGTATATGAGGCGCGAAATAGAAACAAAAGTGAATTGCCTCCCGATGCGCTGTTGGCAGACAAAAGAGCCAAAAATGCTGGAAAAAATAATCAAAATCAGAAGTTTAAGTTTAATTGCTATAACTGTGGAAAATTTGGCTACAAATCTGCAGATTGCCGATCGAAGATGCAGGACAAAGAAAAATATAAAGAAAAGAAAAATGGCAATGCAAACTCAAGTATGTACATAGAAGCAGCAAATAACACTAGCAACGAGTTCAAAGGCTGGTTTTTGGATTCTGGAGCCACATCGCACATGTGCTCCTACAAGGAAAGGTTTACAGCTATTTGCTTAGCAAAGTGCTCCCAACTAAGATTGGCAAATGGAGAATTGACAGAAATAGAAGGAATAGGCTCAGTCTCGTTTAACCCAGTGCAAATCTCGTAAACGCGCTATATGTTCCAGATTTAAAGAAGAACCTTTTGTCAGTTGCAAATATATGTAACCTCGGCTACAACATAATTTTTAAAAGGTATCGTTCCGAAATAGTGAGGGCATCCAATGGATCAATCGTTTTTACTGCACAACGTGAGCAGGATTTGTAACACATAATAGAAACAAAAGAAATGAGTTATGTAGTAGTCAGCAAGAGTGACGGAATCAAAGAATGGCATGAACGTTTTGGCCATCTAAATGGAAAGGATTTGAATGAAGTTATTCAAAAGGGTCAAATTTACGGAATCAGGGCAAACGTCAATGAAAATTTGTTAATATGTGAAGTATGCATTACTGGAAAGCAAGCAGTAAAACCATTCGCCATGTCGAAGAATAGAAAAATAGCATCGAGGAACGATATTATCCTGACGAACAAAATCTAAACCATCATAATGAAGAAGGCGAGGAATCTTCTGAAGAAATCGAAATTTCAACTACTGCAAAACGTGGACAAGGAAGGCCAAGAAAATTGCGTACAGGTAAACCAGGAAGGCCAAAATTAATATATAATAATCAAGTTACAGCACCCGATGAAACCAGGACTCTGAAGTCGAGTCACAAGAAGAAGAGGAATTTTTTGAGGCCACTTCTCATATTAGTAGCAGCGACAACATAACAGCAGACGCAGCCCTCAGAAGCCCAAACGCATCGGAGTGGAAGGTAGCGCTAATGAACATGTATAGAGAAACCAATCTTGGCAAATCGTAAACAGGCAGTCAAATTAGAAAGTAATCGACACAAAATAAGTCCCTAAAAATGAAGTACAAACCAAACGGCGACGTGGATCGTCGCAAAGCAAGATTAGTGACAAGAGGCTTTACCCAACGAGAAGGTATCGACTATAATGAAACGTTTCCTCCAGTAGTAAGAATTGGATCAATACGAGCACTAATTGCGTTTGCCGTCGAACTTGATCTCGATGTACATCAATTTGACTTTAACAGTGCGTACCTTAACGGAGACATAGAGGAGGAAATTTATGTAAGCGTACCTCAAGGTCAAATAGGTAGGCCAACTACGAGTGCAGCAGAAAAAGCTAAGGCATACGAACATGTGCGCTGCCGCCTTACAAACTCAGCAATATAATAAGTATAGATAAGAACAACGCTGAGCCTTACAAACTCAGCAATAGATAAGTTAGAGTTAATGTTTGAATATGCGCGAAGCAAATAAAATCAGTACACACTAGACCACCAAGTTAAACGTATTCATTGTGAAGTTGTTACCTAACGGATCATTCTTTACGCACTTTACACACTGGCGACATTACAGCACAATGCTTGCATCAAGGCTTTGGGAATGCTGGCTGTGAGTTAGCGTGGTGCCATCTGAGGGGAATTGTTGGAAATAATCGCACATCTGGCAGCACTCCTCACACTCACCGCATATCGATAAATAGATATGCTTCTCATAATCAAGTGTGTCATCAGCGATCTGTGCAATTAACACGCATTACAATAAACACACAAAATATTACAATTACAAACTCTATTATTAATAAATTACCACAATCCGCAGTCTGGAGGAGCCTCTCGTGTAGTACACTTCGTGTTATTTACAGCGTCACTTGCGCGCTGTTGCACTTTATTGGTGTGTGTCCTCGCTGCTTGTTATTGTGCTTCTTGTGGTGTATTTTTGGATGACCCCACTCACAGCTGTTCCCTGATTTCCAGGGCTCTCACGATTACAGCCTAAGTTCAGCTTAATACAAGCTTATAGCGCCTAAGTTCAGCTTAATACAAGCTTATAGCGCCACTTTCACGAAGTGAAAACCAGGTGGAGCCACCCGTCAATTTGCGGTACCAGTTAATAGCGCAGCCTGTAATTTATTGTTGCATACCCCCAGGGGCAACAAATAAAATAGGCGCGTCCTGCTGTCAAAGCTAGTAGACCTCCAAAGGAATACTATCAACCTAGTGGTTAAGTCATCTAGGGACATGGCAGTCCAAACAACGCCAACAGTCTCGGGCGGACCAAGCAAGGAGGCTATTAAAAAGCATGGTCCGGCACCTCTAGCTAATAGAGCCGGAACTCCCAAACGTCCACGTGAGCAGCCAAACGCTCAGCGCAATACCACACCCAAAAGGTGCAAGTTGACAACTGGCGGTAACATCCATAAACCAGAGTGTTTTCGTAGTTCATCCCCGACAAAGGATACTACATGGTCTACATTAGTTGTTCGCAAAGGAAAGGCTGCCCGTACTCGCGAGGAAGCGGTCACTGTAACCGGCGTGGGTGACTGCAGCTTTGCAGACATCCTTAGGGTCGTCAGGAATAAGCCATAACTTGCACATCTCCGTAATGATGTGAATTCAATCCGTAAGACGGCAAAAGGCGATCTGCATCTTAGGCTACTCAAAAAGCCAGCCAACAGTGCAAACGAATTGCAGCTCGCAGTCGGTAAAGTGTTGGAAGGTTGGGCTTCGGTAAGGATTCTTTCGGAGTTAAACATCCTGGAGATCTGCGACATGGATGAACTGGCATCCAAGGAGGAAGTCTTAGAGGCGGTAAAGTCTACTCTCCAAGACCCAACGCTTGGTATTGGTGTCGTTAAGTCGATGCGGAGTGCTAGGGCAGGACTCTAAACGGCAACCTTGCGCCTACCAACGGCTAAGGCAAACGACCTATTTACAAGAGCAATGATCCGCATCGGGTGGGCAGTGTGCTTACAGTATGGACACATTGCCGCTCAGTGTAAGAGCGCGGTGGTCCTGCTATAAGTGTGGAACTCTTGGGCACATTGCAAAGGTCTGCAATCAGCCACCAAAATGTGCACTATGCTCAAATCGATGTCGCCGTTCTTAGCAAACCTCACCACCGCGGGACAAGAGTTGGCGTGCTGAGGGTTGCTGATAACATGGATAAGGCGTGCCTGTGGAGTTATGGTGCTAGACAGTCACACTTCACCCACACCCACATCATCGGATAGCTTTGTGCGCGTGAAGTTTGGCAGCTTGTGGTTTTACAGCTGTTATCTGGCGACCACAAGCATGCCCAAGCGGAGAGCCTATAAACACCACCACACTAGCATGTTTTGGTGGAATGACGACATCGCCGAGGCTAGCCGTGTCTGTATAAGAGTAAGAAGGCATTATCAGCGAGCAGCGACCAGAGGAGCAGGTGGTCTTCAAGGATTTGTTCTTGACCCTCTCCTGTGGAACACCATGTATGATGGCGTACTCAGACTTAGTTTACCGGACGGTGCGAGTACTATAGGTTATGCTGACGACGTCGCCCTGGTACTTGTAGCTAAAGATTTACAAGGAGTCACTTAGATTTGTAACGGATACTTGCCTGCTATGAGTGATTATCGCCCTGTGGCCTACAATTGGCAGCCCAAAAGACGGAGGCGGTGCTTATTAGTTGCCGAAAAAAGGTGGAGTACGAGGACATCACGGCTTGTGCGGACACAATAAGGTCCAAGAATTGGATCCGATACCTTGAAGTGATTATAGACAGGCGGCTTAGTTTCGGAGAGCATCGTTTGTTCACCGGAAGGCGACTGTTACAAGACGATTATGATGCCAAACACGAGAGGCCCTAAGCAGCAGAAAGCATGGTAAGGTCAACGTCTACCTAACGCAACTGCTAACGGGGCATGGCTGCGTCAGGAGCTACCTGAAACGGTTATGATCGACACCAGCGCAGAATGCAACTGGTGTGGAGACGGTACAGATGAGGATGCAAGTCACGTCAGGAGCGTCGGCTAGTTGAAACTCTGACAGACCAGCGACCGTCCCCAACAAACATGGTGGACCTGATGATAGCTAGGGAGGACGTTTGGAATGCGTTTTGTGCATTTGCGGCAAACGCTATGACGGAACTCAGGCGACTGGAAACAGTAAGGACGAGCGGTTCGTAATCGTTGCAACTGCCTGTGCGAAGCAATGCTTCACAGGATGGCAACGATACGAATAATAATTTATTTACTGTTCTTAATGGTTTATTGTATGGTAGTTGTTTGGTTACGCATGTATCCGCGCCAAACAACAACTAAAGCAGCTTCGCTCTTAATATTTAACATTTCGAAAATTTATGCTCTGCGCAGCATAAGAGCAAATTAACGTAACTGTCATAACTGTTGTTTTGCATATGCTCATCGGACTTTCTTTGTATTGTATTTTCTATTGCTTGCCCTTGGCCTTAGCTGAGCGCAAGCAGCAGCTGCAATTCGGCAGCTAATCAGCTCTATTCGATCGATTGGGAATACAAGTCGCGGTACGGTATTCGACACCGCTTGCCGAAAAATAATTAGTATAGTTTAAAAGTGCACAGCTCAATTCGGAGCTTACAATTAATAATTATAACTCCTTTAAGTTTGGTCACGAAGGCAAATAAACTACATTTATATTAATGCAAATTTCGATGCATTTTTATTCATTTATTTTATTGTAAAAAATTCGATAGCTATTGAAAATGCTCAATAGCTCAACATTTGGTGACCCCGACGTGATACATTAGACCTGTTTGTTTAAATAAATACAAATTATTTTAAGTAAAGAGTTAATAAACCTCGCGCCCGCGCTCTTGCATCGTCTTCGCTATTCTCGTTTCGTTTTGTGCTCCCTTTCGGTTCAGGTGTTTGACCTGCATTGGCGCCTGCGCAATCGATTTTTTTATCGCGTTTGCTTGAACAGTTGCAGCAGCCGTTTCTGCATTGTTATTGCTTTTCCCGTTTCGTTTTGTTTGCGCTTGTGAAAAAAGTTTTTGCCCTCCAATTAGTGGAAAAATTCAGTGACTCCTAAGGGAATTTTTAAAAATGCATAATTCTGCTGCCGTTTAGTCTCCTAGTGCCCCGTTTTACAAAGCCAAGGCCAAAGCTATTGATAAGCAAGTAAAACGGATGGCCAAAGCAATTGCTCCGGAGCAAATTGTGCATCTCAGTGAAGAAGAGTTGACTGTTCGGCTTAAGGCGTTGGAAAGTGCTCAGCAGGCATTTTACAACAAGCATGATGCGTTGGCGGAGCTGGATTAAGATGAAATCGGGAGTGAGTTACAGGCCTGCTTTGATGAATTCTCAATATTAGTTGAAACTAGCTTGCGACGCGAAATTAACACGCGAAAGTTATCTTCGCCGTTGTGTTCGACTATGAGGCAAGATACATGTGGTGACAATCACACATTGTCTCAAAGCAGAATCCGGTTGCCTGAAATCAAACTGCCCGAGTTGAGTGGAGGGTATACAAAGTTTGCAGAGTTCATAGCGATGTTCTCTTCAATCATTGATGCGGACTCAGGACTTTCAGATGTGGGTTTCAGCACTTGCGATCGTGTCTGAAAGGATCAGCTTTAGATAGTGTTTCTTCGCTGGAAATCAGCAAACACTTGTAGCCCAAAATCTTAGTCAAGACATGGTGCTCGTTTAGCTTAGCACCTCCAGCTGCGAAAGCTTCGCTCACCTACTTTGATTTCAGAATTGGGGGAGTCTACTGTTGCCTCAGAAGGCCAGTCAGCCGATATAAGTTTTCAATCGCGAGCATCTGCTTACTCTGCCAACATCTCAGTTCTCGTGGCTCCGTCTATAACTGGAAATCAGCCTAGCTACGATATTAGCACTGAGCTCTGGAATATACCCTCAAATATTCGCTTGGCCCATTTTTCAAAAAACTCAATTAGGCTCTTCAGCGATCCCTGCCTCATTGATGGTCACTAGCTCAGTTCTGATGCCAAATCCTAGCCCAGATCACAAGCTTGATGAAATCGTTCGTCGGTTTTGGGAAGTAGAATCGTGTTCTCGTTTAGTCAACGAATCTACCAAGGAGGAACTGGACACTGGCGAATATTTGGTTCGCCTTCCAGTCAAACATACTGTGGATCTACTTGGAGATTCGTATCAGCAGCATATCGTCGTGTTTGCAACCTGGAACGCAAACGAGCGTCATCCTGGTTTGAAGTCACAATATGCAGCATTTATCAAGGATTATGTGGATTTGAATCTTCCTCATCATTGTGTTCTCAAGGAAGACAGCTCAACAACTAAGCTTAGAGTTGTTTTTGATGGTTCGGCCGTGTCTTCGTCTGGTTATTCCCTGAATGAAATCCTCATAGCAGGCCCAACTGCTGCAGTTTAGCACATTTCCAATAGCCCTGACTGGTGACATTTGCCAAATGGATAGGTGTGTTAGGATGGCTGAACCCGATTCCTATTTGCAATGTATCTTGTGGCGTGATTCGCCTCATCGGGAAATTAAAGTTTTCAAGCTGAATACTGTCATCTATGGCACAAAGCAGCTTCTTTTCTGGCGGTTCGTTCCACGCAGCAGTTAGCTATTGATGAAAAAAGATCATTTTCTGCTGGAACTAAAGTGATCTTGAGCGATTTTTATGTAGATGATCTCATCACTGGAGGTGACTCTGCCGAGGAAGTAGTTCATATTAAGGAGCAAACAGTCAGTCTGCTTCGAAAGGGAAACTTTAAACTTAGGAAGTGGTGCTCCAACGATCCTCGCGTGCTTCAACAGGTTCCTGATGAGGAAAAGGAGACCTTTTTAAAATTTGACGATGGCACGGATGTCACGAAGACTCTCGGACTTGTGTGGGATCCAGCCTCTGACTGCCTTCTGTTCAACTTTTCGCCTATGAAAGCGCCTGGTAAGCCTAGCAAACGGTCTGTGCTGTGTACCATTGCTCGTACCCGCTTGGACTTATCGGACCCGTGGTAGCCAAGGCCAAGATCTTTTTGCAGCACATTTGGAGAGAGCAATTGGATTGGGATGAGAGTCTTCCTGCTTCTTTGCACTGTTCTTGGAACAGCTTATGTGCCGATATTTGCAACACAGAGCAAATAAAACTCCCTCGACTGGTCATTGTTCCAAAGAGCATCATCGAAGTTCATGGTTTTAGTGATGCGAGCATTGCGGCTTACGTGGATGCATTTACGTTGTATCCATAACAGAGGGACGGCGCATAGCTCATTTGTTGTGCTCTAAGTCTCGAGTGGCACCTTTACGAACTCTCACAGTATCAAAGCTGGAATTATCTGCTGCTGCACTTCTATCTCAACTTATTCGCGACGTAGCTCAAATGAATTTATTGAACTGTAGATACTATTGTTGGTCTTGGCTGAACTTCCCCGCGATCGTGTTAGTGGCTCGCACCCTTTCGCTGTCACTGAAGTGGACTATTGTGGACCGTTTTACTACAAGAGCGAGATTCGTAACAAAAAACCAGTAAAATGCTACATCTCAGTCTTCATTTTCTTCGCAACAAAGGCAGTGCATCTCGAACTGGTTCCTGATTTGTCAACAGCAGCCTTTCTTAATGCGCCTAAGCGATTTATTCTTACCTGATGTAAACCTGTTCGCATATGGTCGGACAATGCGACAAATTTCGTCGGAGCTAAGAGTGACCTAGCTGAACTCAAGCGACTCATCCTCAGCGAGAAGCACATCGACTCTGTCCGAGAGTTTTGTGTCTCTGACGACATCGAATGGGAATTCATCCCACCTTGCTCTCTACACTTTGGTGGACTTTGGGAGGCGGCGGTGAAGACAGCAAAATAACATTTCTATCGGTCGGTCGGACCCTCGGTTTTCCCCTGGATGATCTGCGCACACTAGTCTGCCACATTGGGGCAATAATAAACTCTCGACCTCTTGTTCCACTTTCAGAGCACCCTACGGATCTGGATGTGTTAACTCCTGCGCACTTCCTTGGCACTGCGCCACTCGCAATTTATACGGAGCCGGATGTCACCTAGCTAAACGTTAGCCGTCTAGATCGCTGGCAGCGAATACCTATTATCAGCAAATTTTCTGGAGTCGTTGGCGTGACGAATATCGAACGCTTCTTCAGCAACGGTCTAAATGGAGAACATCCTACCCGGGCGTTCAGATTAATGATGTTGTCCTTGTAAAGGATGAAAACTTGCCACCCCTTAAATGGCCACTGGCTCGTGTGGTCGAGCTTGTTGCTGGTGCTGATGGCGTTTCCAGAGTGGCTGTTCACAAGACGTCAACTGGAACAATAAAGAGAGCTGTGCGCAAGTTGTGTGCGCTTCCGAAAGAGGATGCTGTTGAAAGCCCGTGTCTTTCAACGGGAGGAGAATGTTTGGTTACGCATGTATTCGCGTCAAACAACAACTAAAGCAGCTTCGCTCTTAATATTTAACCTTTCGAAAAGTTATGCTCTGCGCAGCATAAGAGCCAATTAACGTAACTGTCATAACTGTTGTTTTGCATATGCTCATCGGACTTTCTTTGTATTGTATTTTTTATGCAAATCGGCAGCTAATCAGCACGGTAGCGTACAATTAATAATTATAACTCTTTTAAGTTTGGCCACGAAGGCAAATAAACTACATTTATATTAATGCAAACTTCGATGCACTTTTATTAATTTATTTTATTGTGAAAAATTCGATAGCTATTGAAAAAGCTCAATAGCTCAACAGTAGTAATATTACTGAAAAAAAAACCTAATATATTAGGATACACACAGTGTTACGTGTTGAGATCAGTCGCGTTTCTGAGTAGCTCCAGTTTTGTGATCGCTCGTATGGTGTTTCATCGATCTACAAAAGCAAAATTCGGTTAGTGCAGCGCCCTAAGTGGTGAGCAACTTACGTGTGTTTTCAATTGTGCCTGTTGTCCAATCTGGGTTTTTGGGCAACCGCAGTCTGGAGGAGTCTCTCGTGTAGAAGAGTTTATGGTATTTACAGCATAATTTGCCCGCTTTTGCACTTTATTGGTGTGCGTCCTCGTTGCTTGTTGTTGTGCTTCTAGTGTACTGTGTAGTTTTGGATGACCACACTCACAGCTCACAGCTGTTCCCTGATTTCCAGGGCTGTCTCGATTACGGCCTAAGTTCAGCTTAATCCGAGCTTATAGCAACACTTTCACGAAGCGAAAACCGTCAATTTGCGGTACCAGTTAATAGCGCGACCTGTAATTATTGTTGCATACCCCCAGGGTCAACAAATAAAATAGGCCCGTCCTGGTCCAAGAGGTTTCCTAGAAGCTGTGTGCAAAGGCCCGGGATCTGGCTTTAAGCAATCTCCGCTGCTTTGACAGTCCACAACAGAGGGCTCTGGTGACCGAGTAGGGGCGGTATAACCCCCAACAGTAAATCAAAGGGAAACCTCTGTTCTCCGTGGGACTGCTATGGAAATTCTTGGCCAATGCACTTGCGGACTTGGGAACAGCGGATGATGCTTTGCCTTCGTAAGAAGACCGATCTCCGCAGTCACTGAAGCCTAAACTGGCGTCTGTCGCCGCTCCGCTAGGAGAGTGTCTCCAGCACGGGAGGCTCTTCAACCAGCTTCTCGGTTAGCGGCAGTTGCAATGCCGTCGACATTAAAGAGCAGAAATTAACTCACCAGCAGAACACGCCTCTCTTAGAGGTATCTTGTAACAAATGGGTGGATGCATTGACGGAATTAGTTCCCGTTTTGATACGAAACGGGATGTAATCAATCTTGACCGGGAGTAGCTGTCAAAGCTAGTAGACCTCCAAAGGAAAGCTATCAACCTAGTGATTAAGTCATCTAGGGACATGGTAGTCCAAACAACGTCAACAGACTCGGGCGGACCAAGCAAGGAGGCTATTAAAAAGCATGGTCCGGCACCTCTAGCTAATAGAGCCGGAACTTCTAAACGTCCACGTGAGCAGCTAAACGCTCAGCGCAATACCACACCCAAAAGGTGCAAGATGACAACTGGCGGTAACATCCATAAACCAGAGTGTTTTCGTAGTTCATCAAAGGATACTACATGGTCTACATTAGTTGTTCGCAAAGGAAAGGCTGCCCGTACTCGCGAGGAAGCGGTCACTGTAACCGGCGTGGGTGACTGCAGCTTTGCAGACATCCTTAGGGTCGTCAGGAATAACTTGCACATCTCCGTGATGATGTGAATTCAACCCGTTAGACGGCAAAAGGCGATCTGCTGCTTAGGCTACTCAAAAAGCCAGCCAACAGTGCAAACGAACTGCAGCTCGCAGTCGGTAAGGTGTTGGAAGGTCGGGCTTCGATAAGGATTCTTTCGGAGTTAAACATCCTGGAGATCTGCGACATGGATGAGCCGGCATCCAAGGAGGAAGTCTTGGAGGCGGTAAAGTCTACTCTCCAAGACCTAACGCTTGGTATTGGTGTCGTTAAGTCGATGCGGAGTGCTAGGGCAGGACTCCAAATGGCAACCTTGTGCCTATCAACGGCTAAGGCAAACGACCTACTTACAAGAGCAAAAATCCGCATCGGGTGGGCTGTGTGCGTACAGTATGGACACATTGCCGCTCAGTGTAAGAGCGCGGTGGTCCTCCTATAAGTGTGGACTCTTGGGCACATTGCAAAGGTCTGCAATCAGCCACCAAAATGTGCACTATGCTCAAATCGATGTCGCCGTTCTTAGCAAACCTCACCACCGCGGGACAAGAGTTGGCGTGCTGAGGGTTGCTGATAACATGGATAAGGCGTGCCTGTGGAGTTATGGTGCTAGACAGTCACACTTCACCCACACCCACATCATCGGATAGCTTTGTGCGCGTGAAGTTTGGCAGCTTTGGTTTTACAGCTGTTATCTGGCCTCCAGCCTAACGGTCGCAATCTTCGAGGCTGTGATTACAGATCTCGTTGAGGGCGCCAGTGGTCGCAGTAATGTTGTAATTGCTGGCGACTTCAACGCGTGGTCTACGTAGTGGGGCAGAACGATGATGAACGCCAGGGGAACTATATTAGTGAAGTCTCTCGCAACTTTGGATGTGGTAGTCCTCAACACTGGAACTTCCAACATGTTCA
Source organism: Scaptomyza caliginosa (assembly GCA_035044725.1). NCBI lineage: Eukaryota > Metazoa > Arthropoda > Insecta > Diptera > Drosophilidae > Scaptomyza > Scaptomyza caliginosa. The sequence continues at coordinate 61,285 of JAWNNR010000404.1, forward strand.
GTAGGGGCAGCGGCGGGTCAATCATAGACATAACATATGTTAGTGGTTCACTCGCCCGTACGGCGACACTAGCATGTTTTGGTGGAATGACGACATCGCCGAGGCTAGGCGTGTCTGCATAAGAGTGAGAATGCGTTATCAGCGAGCAGCAAACAGAGAAGCAGGAGTTTCTCAAGGAATTTTTGTCTTGATCCTCTCCTGTGGAACATCATGTATGATGGCATACTCAGACTTAGTTTACCGGACGGTGCGAGTACTATAGGTAATGCTGACGACATCGCCCTGGTACTTGTAGCTAAAGATTTACAAGGAGTCACTCAGATTTGTAACGGGTACTTGCCTGCTATGATGCAGTGGTTATCGCCCTGTAGCCTACAATTGGCAGCCCAAAAGACGGAGGCGGTTCTTATTAGTAGCCGAAAAAAGGTGGAGTACGTGGACATCACGGCTTGTGCGGACACAATAAGGTCCAAGAATTGGATCCGATACCTTGGAGTGATAATAGACAGGCGGCTTAGTTTCGGAGAGCATATTGCGTTTGTTCACCGGAAGGCGACTGTTACAGGACGTGCTCTGGCGATGATGATGCCAAACACGAGGGGCCCTAAGCAGCAGACCAGACTGCTACTCACAAATGTTATGAGGTCAACTATGCTATATGCTGCGCCAATATGGGTCGGGGCTACATCAGTGGCCAGCTACATGAGGGGCATTGAGGCAACTTATCGGCTCTTAGCCTTGCGTGTGTGTTGCGCCTTTCGCACAGTCTCCTCTGACGCTGCCCTAGTGATTGCTGGGATGACCCCAATCCATAGCCTAGCTTTGGAAGCTAGGAAGCTTTGAAGCGCTGGGCATCGAGCATAGAATGAGGGCTCTGCCAATGGGCGTTGGACGCATGAGGTGATCCCCAACTAAGGACGCTGGTTGGACAGAAAGCATGGTAAGGCCAACGTCTACCTAACGCAACTACTAACGGGGCAAGGCTGCTTCAGGAGCTACCTGAAACGGGTTATGATCGACTCCAGCGCAGAATGCAGCTGGTGTGGAGACGGCACAGATGAAGATGCAAGGCACGACTTCTTTTTCTGTGGTCGTTTCGCTTAGGAGCGTCGGCTAGTTGAAAGTCTGAAAGACCAGCGACTGTCCCCAACAAACGTGGTGGACCTGGTGCGGCAACCGCGATGACGGAACTGACTGGAAAGGGCAAGGATGAGCGGTTTGTAATCGTTGCAACTGCCTCTGCAAAAAGACGCTTCAAGGCGGTCCAGGTATGACAACGATACAAATATTAATTTATTTAAAAAAAAACTTAATATATAATACATATAAGACTTGTTAATGAGATTCAAGAGTTTCTGTATGCGCATGAACTGTTTGGATTTCTGATGATCACCCATAAGAAGACAGTGAAGTGGTCCAGGTGTAGGGAGAATTTCTTCTAATTTGATTTTTCTTGTAAGCAACACATGCCTTTCGGTTCGTCCTGTATTATGTGGCTCTCTGTATTTGATGTCTATCCCTATTTCGGCTGCGGTGTATTATTGTATTGGTTTGAATCACTTCAAAAATTAGTAATTATTTGTCGTAAAAAGTAAATGACAAAAAAAAATTGTGAGATATCCATCAGAGGAATTGTATATTTACCTATTTAAGGTTTGCAATACTGTAGTACAATATTTTGATATATCTCGTTAATGCGATAATCTATGACATCCCATCAGACTCTTCTAAAATTCTTAGTGTCTAATATATTATGCAACCCTTGAAACCCTCTTGAAACCCTTTATCTGATAAAAAAAAAAAATCGCATGAAAATCGGTTGCGTAGTCTTGAAAATTTAAGCATATATAGGGATAGAAAAAGCGACTTTGTTTTATTACTATGTTTTTTACTATGTAGTGATATGCTTTTTAAAATATTTGTTTTGTGAAATACTGTTTTCTTTTATTATTTCTTCTAATCGGTTTATTGTCATGTCTGTGCGTTTATTGTTAGATTTGTTTTATGAAGGCAATTTGTATTTTTTCTTAACGTTGTCTTAAATACTTTGTATAAACTCGATTTTGTAGTTATAGTAGTTTTTTGGGTCATTTTGTGATTAGTATATAATTTTGATTGTCTTCAATAGCAATATGTGTTGTTGCTGATATGCTATCTTGGTTATCTCCCATTAAGATTTGTACTTGCTAAATGATTTTCTCTTCCTGGTAAAGATTTGATTTTATAATTGAATTAATTTAACCTTATCTTCTTCCATCTGTGTAATTTCATATTTAAAATATTTATGTTATCTAGCCTTTATGAATTCCTTTTGCCAAGCAATTGTTGTGAAATATTGTCATTTTCCTAAGTTGTCTAATATTTCATCCATCCATGGTATGGATGGTCTATTTTCTATTATGGCTTTGTGCATGGTCTCTTATAAATTGGGTCTTTATATTTTGTTCTTATGATATGTTATGCATTAGTGAAAGTCAAATTCCTCTTTTAATGCGTATGCTACATGAATATCTCTTGTTGATGATGGAGCTACGCTTTCTTCCTCACTCGCGCGATAAGAATATCGTACTTCTTTGAAAATCGTAAATATAAAATTTTTGATCAAACGATCCACTTTCATTTAAAGTTACCATCCGCTTATTGTATAACAAGTAACTTTATCTTTGAATGTTTTATATTTAAAGAAATTTTTTATAATAATGATGACCGTGTTCTGTTTTTGTATCCGAGACTGTTTGATGAACATTTTTTAAATATGTCCATCCTTGACCGTTCATTGGTACTTGGACGTTACCTTTTAACTGGTGGGTTAGGTGCATTTGTGTTAAATTGGGGTTTTTGATAATTAATGTGGCTCTGTGCTCTACCTTCCTGTAGGTGGCTTTAAAACTCTGTATATTGAATCGGGTCAAAAAATAACTTTCTGTCTGATTCTGAGTCCTGTAGCTATGGGAATTCCTAAAATTTTAATTTTTACTGTAACTTGCATTGTGTAACGAACACTTACAGGGTAGTCCCGGATTGCACACTCTGTCTTAACCTATAACCCTTTAAAAAAAAGAAACTAATTCATTTATATATGTAACAATATAATTCAATATTAATATATATAAGATAAGAATTCATATTTAATTTCATTCAACTACTATGATTATTGGGCGCTTTTTGTTATATTATTGCTTACGCCGTACTTATGATTTTAAAAATCTTTAAAAATTGGTTTTTAACTATGATGATGATAATGAGAGGTTTAGGTACAACAATGTAAAATAAAGCGCTCAGCTAAATATATAATTTAAAATTAAAAGTATATGATTTATTTAAATTAATTCGAAACTTCATTTATTTATATACTATGTAAGCGTTATAGCTCGCTGGACTTTTAATCCACTTTAAGCTTCCAAGTAATATTACGATTGGGTTGAGGGGACTTATTATCCATTTATATTTGCAATTTATGGAATTTCCGTACAAAAGTTTTGAATTGCATCCAACAAAAAGTCGCACAGGGTCATAGGGCATAGTGACTGGGTAACAAATTTGCGGTGCATTTGCAACAATTAAATTATCATTGAGCAGAGTAGGCAGGGTTTTTGGTAGTCGGTATATGTATGTTTAGGTTTTTTTTATTAGGGTCTTTTAATATTTTTTATTTTATTACATATTAGTATTTTGCCAATCTCAATAGACACCATTAGTAAGACACGCCGTATTCCGCACAAATGTTATTACTCATGGACACACCATTACTACGGTTAATACACACGCACGATCCAAATTGCAGCAAAATTATGCAATTTTTAGGAAATATCCGCCGGGTCGGGTGAAGCTGACCTTTTACAAATCGGTGCCAGTAATATATTGGGTCAATTCATCCGGATGTCTCGGATGCCCGCAGATTACATTTTTGGGTCACGTGGACCAAAAATATAGTGTGGTGACAGTAATATATACACGCTTCTGCCCATAGCATGCAAAAAAAATGTTCTCTATGCTAAGAGCGCAATCGCGACAGGTCTAAGTGTTTTTGAGCTCATGAGCGCATGAGCAGCGCTTAATGAGCGCAAGCCTAAAGCCGAATGCATTGCTGAGCGCTGTTTGCAGTGCTTTTGAGCGGAAGAGCAACGATAAATGAGAGCAAGATTTATTCGCTGCATACCTAAGCTCGCTTAGCGTGCACATGCAGGCTTAGCTTACAAGGGAGACAAGCCGAGACCGAAACCATTTACCTACATACATATGTACATATATGTTTTTGCGTTGAACGCAATCATTCACCTACATATATAATTTTTATGCTATGATATGGAATAAACTAAGTAAAGTTTTTTTAATATTCGCAGCCTCACAATTATTTTTTTAATTTCGGTTTTTTATATTTTGTTGCTTTCGATAACCTGTTGTATTGTGTATTTTTGGAATAATTATGATCATGCATTCTAATTTTAGTATTGTAAGTGTAATAGAATTCATTCCTACTTCTCTTTCAGATTTTCTATTGAACTGATGTCATAGTTTGCTAACTGCATATATTACCTATCTGGTAAGTTTCTTGTAATCACGTCTTTAATAGTATTATGAATTGCAAATGGTAGTTTTAGTATGGCTACCCTTTAGAATTAGCCTATTTGATATAACCAATTCTTTGGTTTTAAGTTCATCAATGTCTTATGCATAGATTAGCACCTCGAAGTGGCTCCTAAGTTGCAACTCCTTCTCAGTAGCTTCTCGTATAATGTCTGCGTTTTGTAACATCTTCCTTAGGGTGTTTCAGTCCAACGCCTTATGTTTTATAGATGTCCTTTAGTAGTTGCATTTCTACGGCCCTATAGAAGAAACTCTGTTGTCTTATATCGTGTGCTGTCTAAAGTCGTCTCTGCTGATGAAGGTGGTGAGCACTTCTCTTTCTCCTCCGAAGCTCTTATATGTTAAGTGCATTGCTTAGCGTTGCGTCTTATAACGACCTGCAAGCCATTGTTGAATAGTTTTAGTTTGATTTTTGTTTTTGTTGCTTTAATTTATTTCACGTGGTTTTATTTTATTTTTCTTTCGCTTGGCTTCTTTTATTGATGTTGCTGTTTTAATTAATTAAAATTGTTTGTTGTTGATTTAAATAGAAGAAATTTTGGTGTCCTTTTTTGACATTATTGTTGAGTTCGCGGTTTGAAGGGTTGGATCTCTTGATCCCTTTAAATAATTTATTTTGCTCACGATCTCAACTTGACTTCAGGTGCGGTTAATAAGAATACTACGTTATCCTTTTGCGGATGTATTTTTATTGATTAGTTCGTGATTCCTTGTGGTCCTTTTTTACACTGCTTACATTCGCGATTTCAATTTGACATCCTAACTTTAGTTTTAAAAAACAAATCAAAGACTTTCTTTCAAACTCTTTACACGTCTATACAATTTACAAAGCAGCTTCTTTTCTGGCGGTTCGTTCCACGCAGCAGTTAGCTATTGATGAAAAAAGATCATTTCCTGCTGGAACTAAAGTGATCTTGAGCGATTTTTATGTAGATGATCTCATCATTGGAGGTGACTCTGCCGAGGAAGTAGTTCATATTAAGGAGCTAACAGTCAGTCTGCTTCGAAAGGGAAACTTTAAACTTAGGAAGTGGTGCTCCAACGATCCTCGCGTGCTTCAACAGGTTCCTGATGAGGAAAAGGAGACCTTTTTAAAATTTGACGATGGCACGGATGTCACGAAGACTCTAGGACTTGTGTGGGATCCAGCCTCTGACTGCCTTCTGTTCAACTTTTCGCCTATGAAAGCGCCTGGTAAGCCTAGCAAACGGTCTGTGCTGTGTACCATTGCTCGTACCCGCTTGGACTTATCGGACCCGTGGTAGCCAAGGCCAAGATCTTTTTGCAGCACATTTGGAGAGAGCAATTGGATTGGGATGAGAGTCTTCCTGCTTCTTTGCACTGTTCTTGGAACAGCTTATGTGCCGATATTTGCAACACAGAGCAAATAAAACTCCCTCGACTGGTCATTGTTCCAAAGGGCATCATCGAAGTTCATGGTTTTAGTGATGCGAGCATTGCGGCTTACGGTGGATGCATTTACGTTGTATCCATAACAGAGGGACGGCGCATAGCTCATTTGTTGTGCTCTAAGTCTCGAGTGGCACGTTTACGAACTCTCACAGTATCAAAGCTGGAATTATCTGCTGCTGCACTTCTATCTCAACTTATTCGCGACGTAGCTCAAATGAATTTATTGAACTGTAGATACTATTGTTGGTCGGATTCGGCAGTTGTTTTATCCTGGATATATAAATTTCGGAATCGCATCAGGCATCCCAGTCTAACAGTAGATTGGATACACAAGGGCACTCAACTACTCTTGCGAAGCATCCAGAAGGCGAATCTAAGTGATGAGTATAGGGCTCTTCAAGACGGACGGACGATCAAATCATCCAGCTCTATTGCCTCGCTTACTCCATTCATCGGTGAGTTTGGTGTTCTTCGTGTTGGTGGCCGTCAAAGCAATCGAGCCTGGATTTCGATGCTCAAACTGCATTATGTGTTTACGAGCTAAACCGGTCCTGGCTGAGACAATCATGGCTGAACTTCCCCGCGATCGTGTTAGTGGCTCGCAACCTTTCGCTGTCACTGAAGTGGACTATTGTGAACCGTTTTACTACAAGAGCGAGATTCGTAACAAAAAACCAGTAAAATGCTACATCTCAGTCTTCATTTTCTTCGCAACAAAGGCAGTGCATCTCGAACTGGTTCCTGATTTGTCAACAGCAGCCTTTCTTAATGCGCTTAAGCGATTTATTCTTACCAAATGTAAACCTGTTCGCATATGGTCGGACAATGCAACAAATTTCGTCGGAGCTAAGAGTGACCTAGCTGAACTCAAGCGACTCATCCTCAGCGAGAAGCACATCGACTCTGTCCGAGAGTTTTGTGTCTCTGACGACATCGAATGGGAATTCATCCCACCTTGCTCTCTACACTTTGGTGGACTTTGAGAGGCGGCGGTGAAGACAGCAAAATAACATTTCTATCGGTCGGTCGGACCCTCGGTTTTCCCCTGGATGATCTGCGCACACTAGTCTGCCACATTGGGGCAATAATAAACTCTCGACCTCTTGTTCCACTTTCAGAGCACCCTACGCATCTGGATGTGTTAACTCCTGCGCACTTCCTTGGCACTGCGCCACTCGCAATTTATACGGAGCCGGATGTCACCGAGCTAAACGTTAGCCGTCTAGATCGCTGGCAGCGAATACCTATTATCAGCAAATTTTCTGGAGTCGTTGGCGTGACGAATATCGAACGCTTCTTCAGCAACGGTCCAAATGGAGAACATCCTACCCGGGCGTTCAGATTAATGATGTTGTCCTTGTAAAGGATGAAAACTTGCCACCCCTTAAATGGCCACTGGCTCGTGTGGTCGAGCTTGTTGCTGGTGCTGATGGCGTTTCCAGAGTGGCTGTTCACAAGACGTCAACTGGAACAATAAAGAGAGCTGTGCGCAAGTTGTGTGCGCTTCCGAAAGAGGATGCTGTTGAAAGCCCGTGTCTTTCAACGGGAGGAGAATGTTTGGTTACGCATGTATTCGCGTCAAACAACAACTAAAGCAGCTTCGCTCTTAATATTTAACCTTTCGAAAAGTTATGCTCTGCGCAGCATAAGAGCCAATTAACGTAACTGTCATAACTGTTGTTTTGCATATGCTCATCGGACTTTCTTTGTATTGTATTTTTTATGCAAATCGGCAGCTAATCAGCACGGTAGCGTACAATTAATAATTATAACTCTTTTAAGTTTGGCCACGAAGGCAAATAAACTACATTTATATTAATGCAAACTTCGATGCACTTTTATTAATTTATTTTATTGTGAAAAATTCGATAGCTATTGAAAAAGCTCAATAGCTCAACAGTAGTAATATTACTGAAAAAAAAACCTAATATATTAGGATACACACAGTGTTACGTGTTGAGATCAGTCGCGTTTCTGAGTAGCTCCAGTTTTGTGATCGCTCGTATGGTGTTTCATCGATCTACAAAAGCAAAATTCGGTTAGTGCAGCGCCCTAAGTGGTGAGCAACTTACGTGTGTTTTCAATTGTGCCTGTTGTCCAATCTGGGTTTTTGGGCAACCGCAGTCTGGAGGAGTCTCTCGTGTAGAAGAGTTTATAGTATTTACAGCATAACTTGCCCGCTTTTGCACTTTTTGGTGTGCGTCCTCGTTGCTTGTTGTTGTGCTTCTAGTGTACTGTGTAGTTTTGGATGACCACACTCACAGCTCACAGCTGTTCCCTGATTTCCAGGGCTGTCTCGATTAGAGCCTAAGTTCAGCTTAATCCGAGCTTATAGCAACACTTTCACGAAGCGAAAACCGTCAATTTGCGGTACCAGTTAATAGCGCGACCTGTAATTATTGTTGCATACCCGCAGGGTCAACAAATAAAAAAGGCACGTCCTGGTCCAAGAGGTTTCCTAGGAGCTGTGTGCAAAGGCCCGGGATCTGGCTTTAAGCAATCTCCCCTGCTGTGGCAGTGCACAACAGAGGGGGCTCTGGTGACCGAGTAGGGGCGGTATAACCCCCAACAGTAAATCAAAGGGAAACCTCTGTTCTCCGTGGGACTGCTATGGAAATTCTTGGCCAATGCACCTGCGGACTTGGGAACAGCGGATGATGCTTTGCCTTCGCAGTCACTGAAGCTAAACGACCTACTTACAAGAGCAAAAATCCGCATCGGGTGGGCTGTGTGCGTACAGTATGGACACATTGCCGCTCAGTGTTAGAGCGCGGTGGTCCTGCTATAAGCGTGGAACTCTTGGGCACATTGCAAAGGTCTGCAATCAGTCACCAAAATGTGCACTATGCTCAAATCGATGTCGCCGTTCTTAGCAAACCTCACCACCGGGGGACAAGAGTTGGCGTGCTGAGGCTTTCTGATAACACGGATAAAGCGTGCCTGTGGAGTTATGGTGCTAGACAGTCACACACCCGATCATCGGATAGCCTTGTGCGCGTGAAGTTTGGCAGCTTTGGTTTTACAGCTGTTATCTGGCCTCCAGCCTAACGGTCGCAATCTTCGAGGCTGTGATTACAGATTTCGTTGAGGGCGCCAGTGGTCGCAGTAATGTTGTAATTGCTGGCGACTTCAACGCGTGGTCTACGTAGTGGGGCAGAACGATGATGAACGCCAGGGGAACTATATTAGTGAAGTCTCTCGCCACTTTGGATGTGGTAGTCCTCAACACTGGAACTTCCAACATGTTCAGTAGGGGCAGCGGCGGGACAATCATAGACACAACATATGTTAGTGGTTCACTCGCCCGTACGGCGACACTAGCATGTTTTGGTGGAATGACGACATCGCCGAGGCTAGGCGTGTCTGCATAAGAGTGAGAATGCGTTATCAGCGAGCAGCAAACAGAGAAGCAGGTGTTTCTCAAGGATTTGTTCTTGACCCTCTCCTGTGGAACATCATGTATGATGGCGTACTCAGACTTAGTTTACCGGACGGTGCGAGTACTATAGGTAATGCTGACGACATCGCCCTGGTACTTGTAGCTAAAGATTTACAAGGAGTCACTCAGATTTGTAACGGGTACTTGCCTGCTATGACGCAGTGGTTATCGCCCTGTGGCCCACAATTGGCAGCCCAAAAGACGGAGGCGGTTCTTATTAGTAGCCGAAAAAAGGTGGAGTACGTGGACATCACGGCTTGTGCGGACACAATAAGGTCCAAGAATTGGATCCGATACCTTGGAGTGATAATAGACAGGCGGCTTAGTTTCGGAGAGCATATTGCGTTTGTTCACCGGAAGGCGACTGTTACAGGACGTGCTCTGGCGATGATGATGCCAAACACGAGGGGCCCTAAGCAGCAGACCAGACTGCTACTCACCAATGTTATGAGGTCAACTATGCTATATGCTGCGCCAATATGGGTCGGGGCTACATCAGTGGCCAGCTACATGAGGGGCATTGAGGCAACTTATCGGCTCTTAGCCTTGCGTGTGTGTTGCGCCTTTCGCACAGTCTCCTCTGACGCTGCCCTAGTGATTGCTGGGATGACCCCAATCCATAGCCTAGCTTTGGAAGCTAGGAAGCTTTGAAGCGCTGGGCATCGAGCATAGAATGAGGGCTCTGCCAATGGGCGTTGGACGCATGAGGTGATCCCCAACTAAGGACGCTGGTTGGACAGAAAGCATGGTAAGGCCAACGTCTACCTAACGCAACTACTAACGGGGCATGGCTGCTTCAGGAGCTACCTGAAACGGTTTATGATCGACTCCAGCGCAGAATGCAGCTGGTGTGGAGACGGCACAGATGAAGATGCAAGGCACGACTTCTTTTTCTGTGGACGTTTCGCTTAGGAGCGTCGGCTAGTTGAAAGTCTGAAAGACCAGCGACTGTCCCCAACAAACGTGGTGGACCTGGTGCGGCAACCGCGATGACGGAACTGACTGGAAAGGGCAAGGACGAGCGGTTTGTAATCGTTGCAACTGCCTCTGCGAAGAGACGCTTCAAGGCGGTCCAGGTATGACAACGATACAAATAATAATTTATTTAAAAAAAACTTAATATATAATACATATAAGACTTGTTAATGAGATTCAAGAGTTTCTGTATGCGCATGAACTGTTTGGATTTCTGATGATTACCCATAAGAAGACAGTGAAGTGGTCCAGGTGTAGGGAGAATTTCTTCTAATTTGATTTTTCTTGTAAGCAACACATGCCTTTCGGTTCGTCCTGTATTATGTGGCTCTCTGTATTTGATGTCTATCCCTATTTCGGCTGCGGTGAACCTCACGCTCTACTGAAGATTCTCTCTCTCTCCCAGCTCTATACCTATCCCGAAGCTGACTGAGGCGAGCCACATGTTCTGTTGACGATTCTCCATCTCTCTTCATACTACGACCTAAGTCCGAGTGACGACGTCTTCCAGACATGACTATAATTTCTGTACAAAGTTTACTCAGTTTTATATGTATTACCATCGCACAAATTGCGATTAGTATGTGCCGCAGTAAAATATATTTAAATACTTACCATTTAGAAACAAATGATAATCGACTAGCATAATAAACAAAAGATACCTATTCTATTCAGTTTTTTTAACAGAAATATTTCAACTTTAAATACAATTTTAATTAAATTAAAAATACTTTAAAAAATAATTTGCTATTTGTTCGACTAAAACCAAAAGATAGAGAGCTCCGCTAATAAACGCGTCTGATCGCTTTCAAATTCAAAGTGCTAATGGGATTAATTGGAAGGCTACCGCCGCCGCGGCCGGCCGTCGATACCGGCAAACGAAACTTGTAAATCAGTAATATCTTCGAAAAAATGGATTTAAATTATATGCTGTGAAGGGCCATATAGATCTATATTAAATCAACAATGTATTTAAGGTATTTAATGGGATACGGATTATTGTATTGGTTTGAATCACTTCAAAAATTAGTAATTATTTGTCGTAAAAAGTAAATGACAAAAAAAAATTGTGAGATATCCATCAGAGGAATTGTATATTTACCTATTTAAGGTTTGCAATACTGTAGTACAATATTTTGATATATCTCGTTAATGCGATAATCTATGACATCCCATCAGACTCTTCTAAAATTCTTAGTGTCTAATATATTATGCAACCCTTGAAACCCTCTTGAAACCCTTTATCTGATAAAAAAAAAAAAATCGCATGAAAATCGGTTGCGTAGTCTTGAAAATTTAAGCATATATAGGGATAGAAAAAGCGACTTTGTTTTATTACTATGTTTTTTACTATGTAGTGATATGCTTTTTAAAATATTTGTTTTGTGAAATACTGTTTTCTTTTATTATTTCTTCTAATCGGTTTATTGTCATGTCTGTGCGTTTATTGTTAGATTTGTTTTATGAAGGCAATTTGTATTTTTTCTTAACGTTGTCTTAAATACTTTGTATAAACTCGATTTTGTAGTTATAGTAGTTTTTTGGGTCATTTTGTGATTAGTATATAATTTTGATTGTCTTCAATAGCAATATGTGTTGTTGCTGATATGCTATCTTGGTTATCTCCCATTAAGATTTGTACTTGCTAAATGATTTTCTCTTCCTGGTAAAGATTTGATTTTATAATTGAATTAATTTAACCTTATCTTCTTCCATCTGTGTAATTTCATATTTAAAATATTTATGTTATCTAGCCTTTATGAATTCCTTTTGCCAAGCAATTGTTGTGAAATATTGTCATTTTCCTAAGTTGTCTAATATTTCATCCATCCATGGTATGGATGGTCTATTTTCTATTATGGCTTTGTGCATGGTCTCTTATAAATTGGGTCTTTATATTTTGTTCTTATGATATGTTATGCATTAGTGAAAGTCAAATTCCTCTTTTAATGCGTATGCTACATGAATATCTCTTGTTGATGATGGAGCTACGCTTTCTTCCTCACTCGCGCGATAAGAATATCGTACTTCTTTGAAAATCGTAAATATAAAATTTTTGATCAAACGATCCACTTTCATTTAAAGTTACCATCCGCTTATTGTATAACAAGTAACTTTATCTTTGAATGTTTTATATTTAAAGAAATTTTTTATCATAATGATGACCGTGTTCTGTTTTTGTATCCGAGACTGTTTGATGAAAATTTTTTAAATATGTCCATCCTTGACCGTTCATTGGTACTTGGACGTTACCTTTTAACTGGTGGGTTAGGTGCATTTGTGTTAAATTGGGGTTTTTGATAATTAATGTGGCTCTGTGCTCTACCTTCCTGTAGGTGGCTTTAAAACTCTGTATATTGAATCGGGTCAAAAAATAACTTTCTGTCTGATTCTGAGTCCTGTAGCTATGGGAATTCCTAAAATTTTAATTTTTACTGTAACTTGCATTGTGTAACGAACACTTACAGGGTAGTCCCGGATTGCACACTCTGTCTTAACCTATAACCCTTAAAAAAAAGAAACTAATTCATTTATATATGTAACAATATAATTCAATATTAATATATATAAGATAACAATTCATATTTAATTTCATTCAACTACTATGATTATTGGGCGCTTTTTGTTATATTATTGCTTACGCCGTACTTATGATTTTAAAAATCTTTAAAAATTGGTTCTTAACTATGATGATGATAATGAGAGGTTTGGGTACAACAGTGTAAAATAAAGCGCTCAGCTAAATATATAATTTAAAATTAAAAGTATATGATTTATTTAAATTAATTCGAAACTTCATTTATTTATATACTATGTAAGCGTTATAGCTCGCTGGACTTTTAATCCACTTTAAGCTTCCAAGTAATATTACGATTGGGTTGGGGGACTTATTATCCATTTATATTTGCAATTTATGGAATTTCCGTACAAAAGTTTTGAATTGCATCCAACAAAAAGTCGCACAGGGTCATAGGGCATAGTGACTGGGTAACAAATTTGCGGTGCATTTGCAACAATTAAATTATCATTGAGCAGAGTAGGCAGGGTTTTTGGTAGTCGGTATATGTATGTTTAGGTTTTTTTTATTAGGGTCTTTTAATATTTTTTATTTTATTACATATTAGTATTTTGCCAATCTCAATAGACACCATTAGTAAGACACGCCGTATTCCGCACAAATGTTATTACTCATGGACACACCATTACTACGGTTAATACACACGCACGATCCAAATTGCAGCAAAATTATGCAATTTTTAGGAAATATCCGCCGGGTCGGGTGAAGCTGACCTTTTACAAATCGGTGCCAGTAATATATTGGGTCAATTCATCCGGATGTCTCGGATGCCCGCAGATTACATTTTTGGGTCACGTGGACCAAAAATATAGTGTGGTGACAGTAATATATACACGCTTCTGCCCATAGCATGCAAAAAAAATGTTCTCTATGCTAAGAGCGCAATCGCGACAGGTCTAAGTGTTTTTGAGCTCATGAGCGCATGAGCAGCGCTGAATGAGCGCAACCTAAAGCCGAATGCATTGCTGAGCGCTGTTTGCAGTGCTTTTGAGCGGAAGAGCAACGATAAATGAGAGCAAGATTTATTCGCTGCATACCTAAGCTCGCTTAGCGTGCACATGCAGGCTTAGCTTACAAGGGAGACAAGCCGAGACCGAAACCATTTACCTACATACATATGTACATATATGTTTTTGCGTTGAACGCAATCATTCACCTACATATATAATTTTTATGCTATGATATGGAATAAACTAAGTAAAGTTTTTTTAATATTCGCAGCCTCACAATTATTTTTTTAATTTCGGTTTTTTATATTTTGTTGCTTTCGATAACCTGTTGTATTGTGTATTGTTGGAATAATTATGATCATGCATTCTAATTTTAGTATTGTAAGTGTAATAGAATTCATTCCTACTTCTCTTTCAGATTTTCTATTGAACTGATGTCATAGTTTGCTAACTGCATATATTACCTATCTGGTAAGTTTCTTGTAATCACGTCTTTAATAGTATTATGAATTGCTTTTGTACAAATGGTAGTTCTAGTATGGCTACCCTTTAGAATTAGCCTATTTGATATAACCAATTCTTTGGTTTTAAGTTCATCAATGTCTTATGCATAGATTAGCACCTCGAAGTGGCTCCTAAGTTGCAACTCCTTCTCAGTAGCTTCTCGTATAATGTCTGCGTTTTGTAACATCTTCCTTAGGGTGTTTCAGTCCAACGCCTTATGTTTTATAGATGTCCTTTAGTAGTTGCATTTCTACGGCCCTATAGAAGAAACTCTGTTGTCTTATATCGTGTGCTGTCTAAAGTCGTCTCTGCTGATGAAGGTGGTGAGCACTTCTCTTTCTCCTCCGAAGCTCTTATATGTTAAGTGCATTGCTTAGCGTTGCGTCTTATAACGACCTGCAAGCCATTGTTGAATAGTTTTAGTTTGATTTTTGTTTTTGTTGCTTTAATTTATTTCACGTGGTTTTATTTTATTTTTCTTTCGCTTGGCTTCTTTTATTGATGTTGCTGTTTTAATTAATTAAAATTGTTTGTTGTTGATTTAAATAGAAGAAATTTTGGTGTCCTTTTTTGACATTATTGTTGAGTTCGCGGTTTGAAGGGTTGGATCTCTTGATCCCTTTAAATAATTTATTTTGCTCACGATCTCAACTTGACTTCAGGTGCGGTTAATAAGAATACTACGTTATCCTTTTGCGGATATATTTTTATTGATTAGTTCGTGATTCCTTGTGGTCCTTTTTTACACTGCTTACATTCGCGATTTCAATTTGACATCCTAACTTTAGTTTTAAAAAACAAATCAAAGACTTTCCTTCAAACTCTTTACACGTCTATACAATTTAGAATGTTAAATTTAACTCTTTCTTTGCTAACGTTTTGATTGTTGAAGAAACCTTGCTGGGTTATTTGTGCCAAATGCTCTTTATGTGGATTTCGTAAACGCCGTTTGCTCAACGATCAACTTTTTCGACAATGCATTTTAACATTTGGACTTTGTCATTATTTGTTTAAAATAAATGTGGCGTCGTCCAATTTCATTAGTTCTCTGTTAAGTGCATAACTTTTGGTAATAAATTTTGTTCTCCTTAAGTACTTGCGTAGTTAATATGATGTTTGTCTTAATTGCGTAGCTTATATGATGCAAGGTGGAGGATGTATAAGATTTGCAAGATCTGAATAATTCGTATCGCAAACAATATGTAGTATATTTCGAATCTTTATTCTATCATATAGTGAGACAAACAAAGTACAGGTGACGCACACCCTACTCAGAGAGTAGAATAAACCAATTGAAGTATCCTTGGGGTATCAAGGCGGAGGATGCTAGCTAATCCTGGCGACTATCTCGTATTGTGAGCGAAAACCCGAGTAGGAGAGACCATTAGTTTCTGCTTAAATAATTAACTTTTAAATATTTAATGTACTAGCTACTTCGAAACGAAAACATATTGTGTTATTCCCATTGCAGCGACACAACTATAAATTTTTTAGCACGTAACCTCAGCACCGAAAGGCTAAACACATAATTAAAATAAAACCATTTTTGATTTCCGGCACCAACATTTATTTCATTGGCAATTACACCTAATACTAGTAATATTAAGGTATTAATATATCCTTTAACAAATTGTGCTTCGATTTACTCTGCTGAAATCATTGCAACAGTTTGCTGAAATTATTTCGACTACGTCGGATTCAAATAAGAAGTATTTTTCTTTAAACTAGAATAGCCTTATCGAAAGATGTGTTGAACACTTTGACTTTTTGCAGAACTTAGAAGATTTGGCTGGGTTTTTAGAGATGACCTACCATTGTTTTTAAGAAGACTTCTTTTAATCAATCATTCCTCCCTGTGAACCGTAGAGCATGTATTATTTGTTACTCATCCTCTCAGCAGTGATATTTCATTATCCTTTCCTTTAAGGCGATTTTACTTTCCCTATTAGATATACCCGCATTTATCTTAATCGTTGTTCAAGCAACTATTGAATTAATAAGCCATATTATGTTATGTTGTGTTCAGACTAACATCAACAAGCTGTAATTCGCTCTCTCTTTGAGCCTTAATACCAGTGCTAAACAGACCAATCCTTATTTATTAATCTAGTTAGAATACTAAATAGTAATAGTTGAGTTCTCTGGATTTTTTTTTCAATTCTGAACACAGATGTTGGGTAATTACGATTTTTATGTAATTCCCCAGAACTTTTTGGTTTTTTCCGATAATTATTTTATATCGTAAAACAAATCCTTGAGCTTCAACGAACATTTTAAAAAAAGAATTGGCCAAATTGGTCCAGGCTTGTTGAGCAATGCGCTTACCAACACTTTTTACGATTCATTTTTAAATATAAAAATATTGGTTTAGCCTACATACGGATGGAAATAACAAAAACATAAACAAGAAAATAACCAACCCTTGAGTGGAGAAAGCTCACCAGATACCTTACATTTACCGTGTACAATCACGCAAATAGACAAATATATGTTTAAACAGATATATACAGATACACTTTATTTTGCCGGAGGTTCTTTCTTGTGGTTTTTAACTATACCATAGGTTTATGGGTTCAATAACCTAGATTGTTAGTCATAACTTACATATGTAGTAAATTTTATTAAAAAAGCAACATATCATTTAACAATCTAGATGAAACAAGAGGAGGTTATGACTTTTTAAAACTTGACCAATTCTGACTTGTAACTTCTTTTTGAGCTAAACCATAGTTAACGTTTATTTTAATTAAATGTAATCATACAAAATCCCGAAGCATTTTAAAAAAAGGAGTATAAAAATAAGAAGCGTGTTTTGCTTTATTAGCATTTATTTTTTTGTATACTATTTTCAGTGCTATTTTCATAGATGCAGTCTAAAGTTGTTGGTCCGCTGAAGTTTGTTTTCATTTTTGATATCGCAAAGGTTACAAAAATTTATTTCTTGGCATGCGTAGGTTTCTTATATTTTTCTTGTGTTAAAATTTTTCTGTTATTGGACATTGCCGTACATAGACTATATGGTAAACGTGTAAAAACTGGAAGAATTTTAAAATGCATACATGGTTTAGTAATATTTATACTTTACTCAACAAAACACAATACACTTATTTAACAAACAAAAATTATATCATGCGCCTTATGACCATAAACATACACAAATTACTTTACAAAAGATATAAACTTTCGCTTACAGTCACCCTATATAATTACCGTTATGGTGTGATCAGCAAAACATTTACATCGATCAATGTCCGTATTATGCATTCCACCTATATATATATGCTATTTATTTATTTTAACTACACAAGCATTCGTTTTATTTTCTATACATGTATTGTAAAAAAATGTATAAACTTTTTCTTCATATAATTTAAAAACTAAAATTTGAAACTAAAACAAGTTTCAAATCTGAGTTATTTTAATGGTTATTCTTTCCTGTGTTTGCAAAATTGTGTGCGTGTTGTCAAACTGTGGTACTTCAGAAATTAGATACTCTGCCCTTTCAACAGCTCTAATGGTAAAAGTTTATTGTTTAAGGTTTTTATTTGTGTTCTTCGTTCGGCTGCTATTTGGCATGCCCATTGCTAAGAACAGCTGGCAAAACATTTGCTTGCTGTACCACAGCATTAATCACTTCAATCTCCTTTTTCAAAAAAGCCGCGCTTTTTTCCTCAGGACTGTGTTCAGGCAGAGAGCTGCTCGAGTTGCTGTTGTTGGTTTCATGGGAAGATATGTTGCGTTTGCGAAGGCTCGCTGCAGCAGCATCCACCAAATTGGCGGCACTGCTACTGACAGAGCCGGCGGCTAGCTTTAGTTTAGGAAACTCTATGTCGCGCATCAAGTCGTTCTTGAATTCAACAATGCCGCTGACGGTATCGGTAACAGTCTTATCAATAAATTCCTCAATATTTTTGGTTTCCGCTTCAATCTTCTCTTTTAGCTTGCTAGACAACTGATCCATTTCGCATTGGTCGTGTGGTACGCTCACCGCTTCGCGAGCACAAGTTTGCAGCTGATGCTGATTTTGTGGCTTTGGGCTCTGCGGTTGCTGCTGTAACTGTGGGCCTGTATGTCGAATTTGATTATTCAGTGGCTGACTTTGCTGGCTGTTGTTTTGGTGTAATAGTTGTTGCTGTGGTAATGTGTCATCACGTTTAGCAGAATTTGTATATGTCTGCTCTTCATCATCTTTGAGATCATTTGCTTTGTTAACGGTCAGCGGCGTAGCGTTGGCAAAAACTGATTTATTTGCGTTTCTATTAATGTCGCTCTGACAAACATGCGTATCCATTCCAGCGGAACTCCTGCTGGGTTGCTGTGCACGCTGCTCGCCCTTTATAAATCGTGGTAAAATAAATATGGTCACTATTGATATAAGATGAAGGCACAAATAAAATCTCAGGTACAATTTAATGCTGCCCTGTAAAGTAAGAACACATTTTAATTAGTTATGTTAACTGAATAAATGCAGAGCATATGGTAGAAGCACTTGCCATGAATTCAAGCAACACAAATGGAAAAGTTGCATAGCCCATAACGATGCGCGTGGTAAGGCAGGTTAGAATGTCGTAAAACACTCGTGTAAACTGTGTGCTCTGGAATCGATAGCGGAACATGCGGCGAGTTGTGCGGGCTGCTGTGACAATCATGGCACCGGTGGCGAAGGTCAAATAGTAGCCCGGATAGAACCCGTGCCACACGGCGCTCAGTGCGAATGTCAAAAGAGTGCCGTACTTTTTGGGCACGCGTTCATAAACAAGTGTGCGAAGCCAGCGATTGGTACCACAATTCCAGTTGTTAATGGCATCACGAAAATTGGACGCAAACTGCAAATAAAAATGTGTTTATGATTTTTGAGTATTAAATGAATGCTACCCAATTTAAACCTACTTCAAATGACAGCACATTAATGTTAGATATTAAATCCCATTTTGCATTGCCATCTTTGTCGTAGCCGGTGAAGCCTAAGCCTGAATTATTGCATATGGCATCAGCTAAAAGCCACGCATGATAATACTTGAAGCGTATGCAGGTGGTTGCCATCATAGCATACCAAAATTTGTAGAGTATGCCTGTTTCATTTATAAAGTCATCTTCCTTCATATTTTTCACGGGATATATTTTCACAAACTTCATGAAAATAAATGCGCACACCAAGCTGCCAAGAACTTTGCGAATCACTGTTTTCGTCGGCGATGGCTCCAACACTAATTCCGATTTACCGTTGTCCAGATTGCCCTGTAAAAAATACAATTGCAAACGAAGTCATAAATATGTTCATGTGAAATTGGTTAGTCGTAAATGGCAGACCAACAGATGATAGCATGTGGTGAAGTAATTACTCGGGGACACTCCACACCTTCCAAATTCTCACAGCCATATCTAGCTCTCCCCACACTAGTTTGGTTTTTTTTTCAGCCACTGCAGGTTTTCCATGCAGGTGACCTCATAAACATGCCATCCCATGTCGGTGCGAACTCTATTTACTCACATTGCTTGCCGGACGCTTTAGAAGATTGTAGCCTTCCACAAATTCAATGTAGTCCTTGTAAAAGACCAACGGACCGGCCAAAAGACTCTGAAAGTGCCACACATAAGAGAAAAACTCTAATGCCGATGGTATTTTTCTTATTGCATGATATTGCTGCGCCTTTGTCATGTCCTGTAAAATAAATGAATTAAAAAGGTGTTGATAAAACTTTTATTGCCATGAAAGCTTTTACCTCATCCTTTCGTACAAATCCATCATGAATGCTAAATGCGAGACTGGTCACCTTTTGTGTAATAATCATCAGTGGTCCAGTTATATCCAATGCATATGAGCCATAATCGTATATCTGACGCATCAAATGTACACATAACAAATATCCCATGGCCACCAGCATGACGCTTCTGAAAACGTAAACACAGTAATGTATATATGAGTTCTGGTTCATCTTGAGTTTTGTGTCGTTACTACCTTTGCACAATGCGCGGATCCTGAGTGCGTATAACAATATAACATATTGCCGGAAGTCCAGCAATATGTATGGCCTGTTGACCAAAGCAAAAATAGCCAAAGGCTAGACCCAACGATAATGCAAAGGTATGACGTACTTCGCAAGATACCTTCGATGGATGTAGCCACGAGCGGAAGAGTGAAGCCAGAAAGAGCGCCGTCAATTGGCATAATAAAAAGTTAACCTATTAAAAATAAAAATAAAACGTGATTTTAGTATGTGTTAGTTTGTTTAAGTATACCAAGTAGAGGTTTTATTGGACATAGATGTAAACGCTTGGAATTCAAACACCTACACAATTGCAAAATAACACTAATACATACAAAGCAACATTTATTTTGGTTTTGGCGTACCCAACAAAAAAATTAAGTCGCATTACGTTAAAATAAATAAGCAAAAATGTTCAATACAGTTTGATTATTTTTTTTATAACTTTGCTTAAGATCCCTTTGATCGAATTCTGCAAAAAATTTAACAGCGGAGATAAAAGAGATATCGTAATAACAAAGGATCAAAACACCTCTTGTTCAGAGTAACTTCATGTCTAGCTCTTTCAAATACAAAATAATCTAAATACATGATACTTATGTGTTATGTAAAAATTCATCTCGTTGCTAGCGGACATAGTTTTTAAAATACAATTTTTAATTGAGTTATTTTTAGTAAAGTAGATCACTAAACTTTAGCCGATAAGATCAATAATTGCCAAATTATACTTGTGAATAGTTTACAATGTGTTGCTACGGACGAACCGTTTTGCCTTGATCATGATCAAAAACCGCAATCACGCGATCCGATCAACGTTCAACTGACACTGGCCTTGGCAATCGTTTGACATATTAAGCAAACGTCGACTGGGTATTCTGTCGTATACATTGTGCCATCTTTTTAAATAAACAACCTAAATAATTTTAAAACTAAAACTTTATGAATTTCGAAAAAGAGGTAAACCTTGAGTTTTTAATCATTGCCAGCCCCAATATTAAAATTTTCACTATATTCAGAACAAACGCAACCAAAAGGCGGATAGCAAAAAGCTTTTACCAACTACAAGACCGCTACAATCTTGTGAAGGTAAGGGCAATTTTCATTAAGCAAACCTAAACATCTATTGAGTGGTTTAAGTCTATTTTGATTATTTTTTAGGTTACGAAAGTATACATATACAAATGCAAACACGCAATCTAATTTTTATTATCTTGCACAGAACGCATAATTGAAGAAAGAACGCTTATTTTCTTGAGCATACTATATATATAGTATCAATTGAACAGAGCTTAATCGGCGGTGAATGAACTCAGAATAAGCAGTATGAAAGAAATTAAAACAGTGCAATCAACAATTAATAATTAAACAAAACAACAACTTTAAGCTGACTTTATTTAAAAGCGTATTAACTAATTCTAAAGTTTGAGAAGCGGAGATATGCATCAATAATAATCAATAATTATTTAAATTTCACTCAATGTTAAATAAGTACAATTTCTCAGTATATATAATTTTATATTATTTATATTCCTTTTCTTATTTATAAAAATGAATCGTAAAATGTGTTGGTGAGCGCTTAACTCAACAACGCCTGGACCAATTTAATTTTTTAAAATGTTCGTTGAAGTTCAAGGCTGGTTTACGGTTTTTAAATTCGAATAATTATCGGAAAATACCATACAAACTGATACAAAATAAAATAAGTAGGAACAAAAAACTGCCACTTTACAAATTTATTTGACAGGACGAAGTTTTTCGGGTCTACTAGTTTACAATAAAATCATTTTGCTTAGTGCAAATAATAAAACGAATGACAGTTAAATATTTTTTTTTTTAGAATTGTTATCAGTTGATTTTTGGACTTCAGCAAATTTATTGCATGCGATTACGCGTTATCGCACAAGATACTTTGGCCAATATAAATATATTTGTTATAAGAAACTGTATCAATTATTTTTTAAGTCTTTGTAAGTGCTAATTATGTCAAACAGATTAGAATAAAAATTCATTTATTAAGTTAATCTGAAGAAGGTTGAAAACAAGAGAAGATTCTATATGGCAAGATCGACTGCAAAAAAAATATGTGGTGCGTTCTTGTTGGAGGCGTGAACCTTAAGCATAATATGTGACCAATCTTTTGGTGAAGTCGATAGCGATCTTCTAATAAAACTTTCGACCCTAGAGCAAATGTTGCCAAACATAGGATGACGGGGCCTGTTTTAAAAAAGTTACAAGCAGAATTTTTATAAATTTTTAGCAAATGTCAAAATCATCCTAGCAAGACTGCCAAAAAAAATTAAAAAAGTGGAAAAGACTGGCATTCTGCGTTGCGACAAATGCCATTCCACTATATTTGGTGGGCCCACTTATAAAAAATATAAATTTACTATCAATTCCCCAGACCCTATACCTTCACACTATGCTTGACAAACAAATAAATATGATTTTCATTTCTTCTTTTAAAATAGGTATCAATGGATTAAAATTGTATCGTCCAAATATTATTAAATTATTATTTATTTTTTTTAATAGCTTTACAGTTTGCCCACGTTCGTCATATGCTTTTGCATATTTTATTTAATTACGGTTAGCGGAACAGTTAGGTACCAGACGGCGACGGCGACACTTTCTTGCCTCGATATCAAACCATCTACCTGGTTTGCACCGGCGCAACACACGGTTGCCACCAAGGCATTGGTAGTACCACCGACAGTGCTTTGAGTCCTGCAGGAAAACGCCGTCAGGTCTGCTGATGCAGTCGTTAGAAGATGAACTTATAAGATGTAGCAAATGATTAGGGATCTGTTTGCTTATTTCTTCACTAAGCTTAACAGGTACTTTAAGTATCGTCTTACTGTAAGGATTTGTAACCGCTGGTGTCGGCAGCGCACTCGGTGTGGTTTCTGACTGTGGTGAAGATGGGCCACATGTTATCGTAGTTGATTGACTACTACAAGGTCTCTTTGTTGTAGTTTCACATGGTGTCGTCGTTTGCACAGGATTATCAAGAGGTGTTGTTGTGTTTGGTGTAGGTTGCTCTGACGGTGTTGTTGTCGGCGAAGATTGTGGTGGTGCACATGGTGTGGTTGATCGTGCGGGTGGTTGGTCATTAGGTGTTGTGGTAGATGGTAGAACAATAGGTGTCGTCGTTTGCACAGGATTATCAAGAGGTGTTGTTGTCTTTGGTGTAGGTTGCTCAGACGGTGTTGTTGTCGGCGAAGGTTGTGGTGGTTCTTCGCGAGGCGTAGTTGTTATTGGTGCAGGTTGCTCCGACGGTGTTGTTGTCGGCAAAGGTTGTTGTGGTGCACATGTTGTGGTTGATCGTGTGGGTGGTTGGTCATTAGGTGTTGTGGTAGATGATGGAACAATAGGTGTCGTCGTTTGCACAGGATTATCAAGAGGTGTTGTTGTGTTTGGTGTAGGTTGCTCCGACGGTGTTGTTGTCGGCGAAGGTTGTGGTGGTTCTTCGCGAGGCGTAGTTGTTATTGGTGCAGGTTGCTCCGACGGTGTTGTTGTCGGCAAAGGTTGTTGTGGTGCACATGTTGTGGTTGAACGTGTGGGTGGTTGGTCATTAGGTGTTGTGGTAGACGATGGAACAATAGGTGTCGTCGTTTGCACAGGATTATCAAGAGGTGTTGTTGTGTTTGGTGTAGGTTGCTCAGACGGTGTTGTTGTCGGCGAAGGTTGTGGTAGTTCTTCGCGAGGCGTAGTTGTTATTGGTGCAGGTTGCTCCGACGGTGTTGTTGTCGGCAAAGGTTGTTGTGGTGCACATGTTGTGGTTGAACGTGTGGGTGGTTGGTCATTAGGTGTTGTGGTAGACGATGGAACAATAGGTGTCGTCGTTTGCACAGGATTATCAAGAGGTGTTGTTGTGTTTGGTGTAGGTTGCTCAGACGGTGTTGTTGTCGGCGAAGGTTGTGGTAGTTCTTCGCGAGGCGTAGTTGTTATTGGTGCAGGTTGCTCCGACGGTGTTGTTGTCGGCGAAGGTTGTGGTGGTGCGCATGTTGTGGTTGAACGTGTGGGTGGTTGGTCATTAGGTGTTGTGGTATATGATGGAACAATAGGTGTCGTCGTTTGCACAGGATTATCAAGAGGTGTTGTTGTGTTTGGTGTAGGTTGCTCCGACGGTGTTGTTGTCGGCGAAGGTTGTGGTGGTTCTTCGCGAGGCGTAGTTGTTATTGGTGCAGGTGGCTCCGACGGTGTTGTTGTCGGCGAAGATTGTGGTGGTGCACATGTTGTGGTTGAACGTGTGGGTGGTTGGTCATTAGGTGTTGTGGTAGATGATGGAACAATAGGTGTCTTCGTTTGCACAGGATTATCAAAAGGTGTTGTTGTGTTTGGTGTAGGTTGCTCCGACGGTGTTGTTGTCGGCGAAGATTGTGGTGGTGCACATGGTGTGGTTGATCGTGCGGGTGGTTGGTCATTAGGTGTTGTGGTAGACGATGGAACAATAGGTGTCGTCGTTTGCACAGGATTATCAAGAGGTGTTGTTGTGTTTGGTGTAGGTTGCTCCGACGGTGTTGTTGTCGGCGAAGGTTGTGGTGGTTCTTCAGGCGTGGTTGATCGGTGCGGTGGTTGTCATTGGTGTTGTGGTCGGCGAACATGGTGTGTGGTGCACGGATTATCGAGGTTGTTGTGTTGGGTGGTTGCTCATGAGGTGTTGTTGATCGGTAGAACAATAGGTGTCGTTGTTTGCACAGGATTATCAAGAGGTGTTGTTGTGTTTGGAGTAGGTTGCTCTGACGGTGTTGTTGTCGGCGAAGATTGTGGTGGTGCAAATGTTGTGGTTGATCGTGTGGGTGGTTGGTCATTAGGTGTTGTGGTAGATGATGGAACAATAGGTGTCGTCGTTTGCACAGGATTATCAAGAGGTGTTGTTGTTATTGGTGCAGGTTGCTCCGACGGTGTTGTTGTCGGCAAAGGTTGTTGTGGTGCACATGATGTGGTTGATCGTGTGGGTGGTTGATCATTAGGTGTTGTGGTAAATGGTAGAACAATAGGTGTCGTTGTTTGCACAGGATTATCAAGAGGTGTTGTTGTGTTTGGTGTAGGTTGCTCTGACGGTGTTGTTATCGGCGAAGATTGTGGTGGTGCACATGTTGTGGTTGATCGTGTGGGTGGTTGGTCATTAGGTGTTGTGGTAGATGATGGAACAATAGGTGTCGTCGTTTGCACAGGATTATCAAGAGGTTTTGTTGTTATTGGTGCAGGTTGCTCTGACGGTGTTGTTGTCGGCAAAGGTTGTTGTGGTGCACATGTTGTGGTTGATCGTGTGTGTGGTTGGTCATTAGGTGTTGTGGTAGATGATGGAACAATAGGTGTCGTCGTTTGCACAGGATTATCAAGAGGTGTTGTTGTCTTTGGTGTAGGTTGCTCAGACGGTGTTGTTGTCGGCGAAGGTTGTGGTGGTTCTTCGCGAGGCGTAGTTGTTATTGGTGCAGGTTGCTCCGACGGTGTTGTTGTCGGCAAAGGTTGTTGTGGTGCACATGTTGTGGTTGAACGTGTGGGTGGTTGGTCATTAGGTGTTGTGGTAGACGATGGAACAATAGGTGTCGTTGTTTGCACAGGATTATCAAGAGGTGTTGTTGTGTTTGGTGTAGGTTGCTCAGACGGTGTTGTTGTCGGCGAAGGTTGTGGTAGTTCTTCGCAAGGCGTAGTTGTTATTGGTGCAGGTTGCTCAGACGGTGTTGTTGTCGGCGAAGGTTGTGGTGGTTCTTCGCGAGGCGTAGTTGTTATTGGTGCAGGTTGCTCCGACGGTGTTGTTGTCGGCAAAGGTTGTTGTGGTGCACATGTTGTGGTTGAACGTGTGGGTGGTTGGTCATTAGGTGTTGTGGTAGACGATGGAACAATAGGTGTCGTTGTTTGCACAGGATTATCAAGAGGTGTTGTTGTGTTTGGTGTAGGTTGCTCAGACGGTGTTGTTGTCGGCGAAGGTTGTGGTAGTTCTTCGCAAGGCGTAGTTGTTATTGGTGCAGGTTGCTCCGACGGTGTTGTTGTCGGCAAAGGTTGTTGTGGTTCTTCGCGAGGCGTAGTTGTTATTGGTGCAGGTGGCTCCGACGGTGTTGTTGTCGGCGAAGATTGTGGTGGTGCACATGTTGTGGTTGAACGTGTGGGTGGTTGGTCATTAGGTGTTGTGGTAGATGATGGAACAATAGGTGTCGTCGTTTGCACAGGATTATCAAAAGGTGTTGTTGTGTTTGGTGTAGGTTGCTCCGACGGTGTTGTTGTCGGCGAAGGTTGTGGTGGTTCTTCGCGAGGCGTAGTTGTTATTGGTGCAGGTTGCTCCGACGGTGTTGTTGTCGGCGAAGATTGTGGTGGTGCACATGTTGTGGATGAACGTGTGGGTGGTTGGTCATTAGGTGTTGTGGTAGATGATGGAACAATAGGTGTCGTCGTTTGCACAGGATTATCAAGAGGTGTTGTTGTCTTTGGTGTAGGTTGCTCAGACGGTGTTCTTGTCGGCGAAGATTGTGGTGGTCCTTCACGAGGCGTAGTTGTTGTTGGTGCAGGTTGCTCCGACGGTGTTTTTGTCGGCAAAGGTTGTTGTGGTGCACATGTTGTGGTTGATCGTGTGGGTAGTTGGTCATTTGATGTTGTGGTAGGTGGATGTTTATGTGGCGTTTGCTCACAAGGAGTTGTGGGCGGCAAAATTGAATCGGAAGTAGTAGTGCTTTTAATTTTGATGCATGGTTGCAGTTGTAATAGCGGAGTCGTATTTAATTTCTCGTTTTCAATGTCAACAGCATCTAGACCTACAGCAAGACGCAGTGCAAAACCCTTAAAATTAACGCAGTTAACTAGATTTGCTATTCGACAAAATTTGCTATAGTCGTCGAAAAACTGTCCTAAGCGGCAGGTGTGGTGCACGGCTCTACCGTTATTGCATAAATAAAATCCGGCACATTTTAAGGGATCGGCAAGAATCCTACCATCAGGTAGGCTGTTGCAATTGGGCCTCAGGTGTCTTTTGTTGACACTTGGTTGAACTTCAGCCAGTGCAACTGTCACAAAGACTACAAGTAAAAAAATTACTAAAAGGACGTTCGGTTAAAGTATCTGATTCATTTTGTACGGCCATTTCTCACTTACTATATTGCATCTAGGGCTTTTGGTTATTTTAGAGGATAGCTAACTTTGAAGTGCGGTACTTTCCCGCTTACACTTTCAAATTGGTGCAGCTGCACCACCAGAGATCGTATTTATATTCATTTTACCAATGTTGGGACCATCTTCAAGTCAAGTGCTTTACATCCAAAACACCTATAATTTGGCTAATTGGAGCTCTGTAGACATTTTTTACCAATACATTAATTCAGAAAATGTGTTTACACATTAAATAACAAATGCAAGTGCCTTTGACTACTTCGTTATCTGTTCCTATTTGAAAGTGTATATTTATCTATTCTACACGTACACATATTAGTTGCATAGCCAAAATTTACTTATTTTTAGAACACCTGTGTGTGCCATGGTGACCTTGACCACCTGTGTTCCTTTTATTGTACACAATAATAATAAGTTCAAGTTATCATTAATAATATATATATATATATATATATATATATATATATATACCAATACCATATATATATATATATATATAAATATTAAGCATTGTGTTAGGGTTAAAAGTAACTCTGTCTCCTATGTTTTTAAACCACCCGAACAGCAATAGACTTATAACAATATTAAGATTCTATAGGAATATTCAATATTGCTCATACAAACAGGGAAGCGCGAGGTCAGTGGAGTAAGCGCGTTGTTTTCATGTTTATATATATATAGATATAGGGGATCCAGTTTTACAAGGCGGCAGTGGTGCTAAATTTTCTGATTTTAAAATGAGAGATCGGATGTCTGCTTGGAATTTGCATTTTGTACTCACTATTTCTTTATTTGTTGTATAAGATTATAAAAACTACTAAAACATGCATCATTAAAGAAAAAAACAATAAGTATTTATTAAGTCAAAAGAGCTGTTCCTAGCTCCTGACCCGTGTATGTATGTATGCATATAAATGTAATTAAGTTTAGCGTTTAACATCTACGAATTTAATGAGAATATTGGGTTTTTTATTGTTGTAAAAAGTTGCTTTTAACACTATCCACATTTTCTATATTTACGAACTTGTTCTTAACTTCAAAAAATGTATATCAAAGAAAACGTGCTTATGTTCCAACTTTGAAGTCTTTATCTATAATTGTTTTCAAGATCATCGACGTTTTCCAGATGACGGACGCGACTGACAACAAGTAATTCTGACCAAAAAGCACCTCTAATATAAGGTAAACATATTCTTGACCACTAATGTTCAGCTCCAATCCTGACACTTTGACGAAAAGATACACAATAGTTTTTTTTTCTCAAATTAAAGATGTCTATCAATATTTTAAAAAAAAACTTTAATAATCGATCTTGTTTTAAGAACGAAATCCTTATTGTACTGGTCATCAGTGAACCTTTCATTAAAATCGTTTAAAAATAGATAAGATATTGAAAACTTAAGTGCAAAGAAGCCTTTAAGATATACACTTTCACACTCACATTCTTATCATGCCTTCACTTGCATACAATATATGATAAGAGTGTGAGTGTGATAAAATGAACTTTGCCACATTGTTATGCTAGATTAAAAGAGTAAACGGCAAGTCAAGCGAAGAAGAAAGTTCCAACATAAAAATAAAAGTGGCGCCACTTGGTAGCAACAGCTGACAATTGGCAGCAAACAAGAGAAACAACAACAATGCTTTGGTTGGGTGACTACAACAAGTTAAATCTGTATCATGTACACGATTCAAGGTCAAATGAATATTAATCAAGTATCGTTTATGCCTATAAACTTAAAGAGAATTGACTGAAATGAATGAGTGAGAAATGCTATTCGCATCAATCGCAATTATTTTTGCGCACTTTTTCTCACTTTGTATACCCTGATCTGATTAGATGAACGCAATGGGTATAATAGTTTTGTGTAAACGTATGTTAAATGGCACAAATTAGCATATTAATCGGCATAAACAGTCGAGTCGACTGGATAAAGAGTTTAATATACCAGCTTTCTTAAAAAACACATGCAAATAAAATTATAAATAACTTTATGCGTTTCCAAAATACGAAAGGAATTTAACTTACTTTTACTAGCTGTAATAATCTGAATTTATCGAAAATAAATGTTTATATATATACACACCTCAAGGGCATAGAATATTTGGTAATCGAGCTTATTGAACTAGAATTATGACACATTTAATACACATGACGCCCTAATCACTATTCGACTTTGGCAAAAATTTTTCAATATAAATATAGAAAGTCAACTTTTGTCTATTGCCACCAGGAAGCCGATATTGGCATTTTATTTTTTAAACATGCTAAATGGTTTATATTTTAGTTTAAGAATTAATAAATTCACTTTTAATATTTTGTATAGGGTGTTTTCGTTTGTATATCTATTAACAACTAACAAAGGGAAACCAATTAAGAAACAATAATTGTACATAATAAAATAATAAAGCATGAAGCAAATTATGCATATATACAATATGTCAAATGGCCAACGGAAAAGTACAAAAAATTAAATAAAATATTTGCGGCCAATGATAAGCTAAGGTAACAACAATTGTGGCCGCCCGATTACACTACATCACACCACCCTTACACACAGGCACACTTATGCAAGCAATGTACACGAGCGACCTTCTTGTGAATTGAAATGTGTCGCACATACATACATACATACTTGTGTACATATACATATGTGTGTCTGACAAAAATAAAATTTCGCGAGCGAGTCGCAGTTTGAACACCCTGTTCAAGAGAGACATATCTGCGGCTGAATCTGAGTCACCCAACCAGAGTAAGAACTCACTCAGCTGTTGACTAACTTTTGTTTGTAAACAAATCTTAGGGTTTTTAACTTGAATTCAAAGAAAAAAAGGAACCAATAAAACAAAACAAAACGCATGAATACGACACTCAATACTGTATTATTACACATACAAGCGCGAACTTAAAAATATAACCACTTCTAGTTTTATAATCAGATCGAAAACATACATAGAGCTTCTTAAATACTTAATCGATAAAGCAATGTAAATTACAGCAATCGTTTTATTTCGCGCCTTTTCATTTTTGCAATAAATCCCTACGAATCTTGTTACTCTTGCTTTTTTTTGACTTTGAGCTTTTAAAAATATGTATTATTGTAAAAGCTTAACCAATGGTACCAAAGCATACAAACAATGACTTTAGCCGTTAAGTCTTTGGGCATGTTACAAAAATTTGATGAGATCATTTTAACAGGCTGCTCAGTTTAGGTTACCTGCGCATGCTGTTGCTCACATAATAACAGTGGTATGCACAGGAAAAAAAATTAAACTGTTGCATTCGCACTCACAAAACTTCAATGAAAACAATTTCCTTTTGGCACTTTTATTATTGTTGAATTCGTAACCAGCTGCCAAAAATAAGCTAACCTTATTGATATCATTATTGCTAAGGGTATCATCTTATTTTACACGTTACACTGGCTGACAACATGTGCCGGATTAGGTCATCAAAATATGCGCTGTACTATACGAGAAACTTGTGTACGCTCGGTATATGACTTATGTGTGTACGTTTATATAAAAATGCCTTACACTAAGCGCCACTTAAAACGGACTTATCAAGCGAAAGCGAGAACAAAACAACAGATAACTCATAATTAATATTAAGTTGAATGTTTTGCTTTTATTCACAATATAGTTCAGTAAATATACGGCTTATTTAATTCTCAATCAATTTATGCAAATGTTTTTACTTATGATAATCTCTCTCTCACATACACTCTCGGTGTCACTGGCTCACTCTCGCTGTCACTCTTTTTTTTCTTCTTCTTAGGTATTTTGTTTTCTTAGTCTAAACTGTTGCTTTATAAGTTTTTGGTTGTATGATTAAGTTGCACCCGGCTGGCTCAATTGAAAAATTCTACAGAATGATGCACAATTAAAAAAAATCAACACGTTCCATATAATTAAACAAAGTATTCGGTGATGAAATCTAAAATTTTGTTAAATTCCTTCAAATGTAATGCGTATTTAATGTGTACATACACGTGTATGTGTGTGTGTATGCCTTTATGTTTAACAATAACAAATGAATGACAAAGGTTATTGAAAGCAAAATAAGGCGCAATTGGCGTACAGCAAAACAAAAATTAACTTAAATAAATTGCTCGATACATTAAAATTTCACAACTATCAGTTGATTTAAATAAATAATAGCTACTTTAAGCTCAAAGCAAACAAAACGGCTTAAAGAGTCAAGGTGGGGAGTGGCTGATACTAAATATGCAGCAGGTGTTTAGCATTCCTTTAAATACTAAGTACCAACGAACAAGGTGAGTAAACTCTGCGTTCTTCTTTCAAAATAAGCCAAGGGCGTAAGGCAACAACTGGACGTACGTACGTACAAGTATGTATGTATGTTTATACATATGGACGTTTTAGAAGTAACAAGTCCCGGTTGAGAGAAAGAAAACAAATTTGAATGAAAGGACGCAACTTACCAAGTCAACAGACAGTCCAACCATGTCTGCCAGCCAGATAAAAGTCCGGCTGCCATCATAGCAGTCATTTACAATAAACTTGGGCGATTCGAGCATTTTGGCTGATTTGTGCTATTTTGCTCCTTTATTGTTCTCGTTATAGCTTCATGTGTTTGATAAACATGTACATATGTATATATTTGTATCCAATACCCAACAAAGAAAAAGCCGCAGATGTGGTTCCAACGCAAGTAAGAACTGCTTCACGCTTTGCACATATTACAACACGACCAAATTGGTTTTGAATTTCCCGGTGCCGTTTTACTAATAATTTTGTGAAATAACTTGAATTTGTTTGAAATTAATGTACTTATTTTGTAATCACACAATGCGTGCCTCAAAATGGCCGTTCTCTCAGCGTTGCGGTTCGAACTGGCGTGCTTCCGACACGATTGAAAGAACGAACGAAACTGTAAGTAATTCTGACGGAAACTACACAGTCGAAAATGTTTAAAGTTCGATTTTATTGTACAAGTGATTATTTTAACTTAAACCGAATACCTGAGTAAAATATATGTTAATTTCAATAATGATATGTGCAACTGAGATTTCGATGGTAAATCGTCTAGAAAATATCGAATTGACTAACAGAATATGCACATATTTACACATTGCATTGGCACATAACAGCGATGCAAACTTAACATTTCGCTAGACTGCTGTTAAAATTCATAATGTAATAAACAACAGAGTTGATTACGTGCTCAAAACTGCACATCGTATGTTTAAATATTCCCAACTGGTCGGCAATGTAGGGTAACAAATTCAACTGGAATTTTTTTTGATAATTATTTAATTGCATTCAGGTAAATTGTCATTAAATATCCTTAACAAAATTTACAAACATTGAATTTATAGAACAAACATCTTCCACGGGGTAAAAAATATATAAAGTTCAATCTAATTCTTAATAATATAAGAACGTTAAAAGCTTCATAGCATAGAAATCTTA
This sequence comes from Scaptomyza caliginosa, assembly GCA_035044725.1. NCBI lineage: Eukaryota > Metazoa > Arthropoda > Insecta > Diptera > Drosophilidae > Scaptomyza > Scaptomyza caliginosa. Next base: position 94,258 of record JAWNNR010000404.1, read on the forward strand.
TTGGTAACTTTATAGCAGTTTCGGTAATGAAGGGACGACATTTAAATACTGGTTTTCGTACAATTGTCATAATCTTATAATCTGTGACCTTATAAGACTTAATTATCTTTTTGGAAAGTCTTTGTGATATTTTATGTTTTTATATTCAAAATTATTATATTTCGTCTTACGGCCAACTGCCAACCATGACGAAACCCCTATTTTTTTGAATATGCATCTTGTTTTTATAGCTGTTTTTTAGAAGCGAAATACAAAAAAGGTTGTGTTCGATATTTTAGGATCATTTTTGTGTTTTACGTGTACGTTGTTAGTGTAAGTTAAGAAAACTTGCCGTGATCGCATTGCAAATCAAAACACCATAATATTGTATTGTATATTTATAAAAAATAATTATTTATTATTTCACGAAACGGCAGAAAAGAAGCAAAAACTCGACAAAAATAGCAATATGGGCGGCGCTAAACACTTCGTGATTTTTGAGAGTTGTCTCGATTGGACAAGCACGTATAAGGGATAGAAGCCTTTGTTTTATTACACTTAATTATTATATTTTTTAATTTGCTAACATATAAAAAAAATGCCCATATCTAGGAAACAAATAATAACTATTGGCAAAATAATAACCATTGATAAAACTGTGTTTGAGGGTTCATGTTATTTAATCACTTTGGACACAAAAAAATAATTAAAACATTCTTCGAGCTCAATAATTGATGCCGCTTAACAACAAAATATAAGGTAGAATTTTAAAAATTCACAGAGATGTTTTTTTTTTAACTGTAAGTGGGTGCGCAGCTAAGTTAAAAAATATATTTAACAGTAACAGACGCTACGTCCGTCAATAAAAATGTTGAATTTATGTCCACTCAGAAACTAGTTCGCACACTTTGCAATCGAGAAAGCATTGACTGTCTTTTTAGGCAGATACAGACCCAAATAGGCAGCTTTGAATTCCGCTCTACAGATTATGACTCTTTGTGCTAGCTGAGCGCTGTAAAAAGTTTGACGTTTAACGAACTAGTTCGATTTTTGCAAAAACAATGTTAAAAAGTACGGAGTGGAAAATTAGGGTGACCAAAGTTATATTCCCAATTGCAAAACAGTCGAGCAACAAGAACGCAAATAACAGGCAATGGCGGGACGCGATGTGACAATGACGCCAACCAAGCGAGAGCGTCGCAAATCACCAGGAATAAGCTTATACGCTGAAAGCAACAACGCACAACCACTCATGTCACCAACATCGTCACTTGCAGACACTACTTTTGAGCCAACAATCGATATGATGGTTAACGATTTTGACGACGAAGCCACACTTAACGAGGAAGAAGCGCTTGCGGACATGGAGGCGCACAATGCTGATGACGAAATAGCCACTTTGCGTGAGGAGAGCGAAATGCCCATTGAACAGCTACTGGCCAAGTACAGCAGCATGACAAATGTCAACCTGTCGACTGTCCCCTCACCTCCACATCGTTCAAACAGCTGTTGGCGACGTAGACGAGCTGCGAAAAGACAGCATTATAGCGCCAATGCGGCCAACATGGCTTCCGTCACATCCACTGAAGAGTCAAAAAGTGTTGAGCCTCAGACACATCAAGAAAAAGTTGTAAGTCTAATTGTGGACTACCCAACATCTCAGAGTCATACAGCTGTGGTAGTCGACGACGAAGAAATTACAGAGGAACTGCTGCCAGAAGCTCCCAATACACCGCATCGTTCGCATTTATTGGATCTCTATCCTGACGAGTCCTTTGGCAGCAGAGAACAGCACACGAACACCACTGTAGATAACTTGGGAACCTGTAAGTGGATTCTTAAATATTCTCATTCTTATTGTGATTACGATAAATGTACGTTTTTAGTTACGCCTTTGCAAACGCTTTTTGAAGAGGTAGAGGAGGCTAAAGGGGAAGAAGAGGACAGCGATAGTGACTCGGATGATGCTAGGAAAAACATAATGGTCGGACCAGATTATCAAGCGGAAATACCTGAGGGTCTCTCCCAATATGGCGACATACTGCCATATGAAAATGAGGATCTATTGATTTGGGAACCCAGTCAAGTCAGCGAACGGGAAGTGGAAAAATACTTGGCTCGAATACAAGAAACTCGCGCATTAAGCATAGCAACAGTTGATGGTAGCGAAACAGCTGTAGCCGAGTGTCCAGAACACCCAGATCAGATTGATGACAATTCTGCAGTTACAACAAATCCACCTCTAACAGCATCATCACCAACTCAACCTGCTGCTGCGACGGGAGCTTCCAGTTCTAATATGGATTCGGTTGTTAAAGATAATGAACAAGCGTTGCATCTGCTGGTGCAATGTGGCTATGATTTTAAGGAGGCACTTCGTCGCAAGCGACTTAATGTGCTGCCACTGAGCGACACCATGAGCAGCTGGTCCGAGGAGGAGTGCCAGAAATTCGAGGAAGGTATACAAAAATTTGGCAAGGACTTTTATCAGATACGCCTGAATCAGGTAAAGGCTGCCACAACATCGGCCACATCCCTTGGCTGTTGCGACTAATTATTGATGATGAGTTCATGTGATCATTTTAGGTGCGCACAAGAACAATGCGCGAACTTGTCCAGTTCTACTATCTGTGGAAGAAGAGCGAACGGCGGGATCAGTGCTTTGCCCTTAACGATACAGTTGATCACATGGATGTGTTCATAAATGAAGCCGGCAGTGGTAATGGAAACGGAAATTACAATGAGAATAGAAATTCTAATGGAAGCGGCAATGGTAATGGCAATAGTTATGGAAGCTGCTCACCTCATGCGAGCAGCTGCAGCAGTAGCAATGGCTATGCAGCCATGGATCAAGCTCTGGACAAAGATGCGTTCAGAAAGTCCACAACAAAAAACTATTCCATTATGACAGGCGGACCGGGAGCAGGAACTGGATCTGGAAATGGAAGCCGCAAGCGTGCAGTCTCCTCTACTGTCATCGAGAACGAGCAGGATGGCAACGAAAGCCATGAAAAGGGTATAGACAGCTTAAGTTAGAGTTGTTATTTATTGATGATGTTGCTGTTTTTGGCAACAAGTATTTGTTCCAATTGCGCTGGCGCTTCCAACTTGAGTATTAATATAAAAAATCTAGTTTTAAATAAACATACGTATAAAAATACTAACATATATTCTAAATAGGTCATGTAATTTGTATCAATTTACCTATAACAGATTTTTCTATGTATATCTCTCTTAATCGTATGCCTTAATGTCTTATTGTGTAGAATAAATGTATGTAAATCTGTGTGATTATATTTGTATACATATTGGAAGTAGAATAAGTACATTGGTATTTATATTTTATTTTTTAGACCGTCAAGGGGATAGTTAACAAAAACATATTTAAGTGATCAATGGGAAATAAATACATATGTACATACATTATTATAAAAAAAGGTAACTACAATTTAAATTGTACGTATTTAATATGCTTACATACAGGTATGCACCTGCACACACATTCAGAAACAGTTGAGAATGTTGCAACTCCTTTACCTTTCCAGGATCAAATGTCAATAGCATAAGCACAAACTTTGCTCTAAGATAAAATAACAAACAGCACAGGCATGCGTCCAGTTTTTATGCTTTTTGCTTTGCTTGCAATATCTGAAAATCATATACATACAATACATACTTACATACAGTATGCACACGGTACACATACAAACATACTGAAACCAGCAAAGGCACGTACAAACATGCGAGAAAAGAGAATTTATTGTGGAGAGAAGTTAGCAACCAAGCAGGCCCAGGAAAGGCGAACAACGATCGTTCAAAACGAAGTTATTGTTTGGATTCTAAACTTAAGAGTTGAGGCTTAACTTGAATTGGTGTTGTACTTACTCATCTAATACATGCACACGTTCTCACACATGTATGCACAACACATAAACATACCTGCGTGTGTATGTGTGTATGTGTACACATGTTTCTCTCTAGCTAGCTTTACTGGCGTAGCGTGAACAATTTACGTTCACGTTCGCTCCACGCGACTAACCGTAGAGAAAATCCAGTTTTGTTCAAAGTTAGCAAACACAACAAGCACTCTACAGTTTATAGCATATTTGTGTTTATCCAAACTCCAGACAAGGACTGAGTACAAGTTGATCGAAATCTACGTTTTAGTAGCGCACATGTGATTTGTTTCTGCCCGAAACAACCGTAAAGCGCACGAGCACAAGCATTTACTAGGGCGGAAGCTTTATATCCGGATGGCAGTCTGTTTTTTTCGAGAAGAACATGTGAAGAGAGCAATTGGTTATGTGCTTTTTTCTGTTTTTGTCTTAATCTCGCTTTTCATCTTCATCGATATCTTCTCCTGCTATTACTTCTATAGTCAACAAAGCCTGTCTGGTGTTGGGACGCTGCCTACGCTTCGCCATCTTTCTGTCGTTCGTTTGTTCGGCTCTCTCTCTCTCTCTCTGTCTCTCTCGATCGTTCGCTTTACTTTAGGTCTTCGTCGCCTTTGCCTTCAAAGCTGCAGCCAAAAGGCACGTAAACTGGTTGCTTCGTTGTCGTTGCCCGTACAGACAAAACAGCAGTATTGATGTTGGTGTCTTTGTCGTGGTCGGCGTGGCGTGGCGAGACGAGCCCGTAGTTTTTGTCTGTTTCAATTTTGCAGCTGCGCTCTGTTAGTCTTGGTAAAGTGCTTGAACTGCGCAAGTCGGACATTTACACGGATCGGCACAGACAACATCAACGGCATTGCCATCGGCATCGGCATTGCCGTCATTATCGTCATCTGATCATTATGAATAACAGCATGGATATGTCATACAATGCGTCATTACCTTCAACGTCGCCCGCACCGTCGCTGCCGCCCAACTCCTTCAGCTTTACGAACACAGCAAAGTTGCCAATCGAAACAGTTAAGCGTCTTATTGCGGCCGTCTCACGTCGTCCAGTACTATGGTTGCGAAACAACCAAAGCGGTCAAAAGCGCAGCGACATTACGCCCATTTGGTTTGATGTTGGCAAGGACGTTAATTTGCCAGGTAAATTCTACTCCTTACTGGTTTACCTATTTGATTCGTTGTTTGGAAAGGATTTTAATTTGTTAGTATATTTTAACAGCTCTCTCTCTCTCTCTGTCTGTTATTTGCTCCGGTTACGGTACGCTAATCGTTCATTATTGTGTATGAATAAAAAAACGGCTTGGAGATACCCTAAAATATTATAACTTAATTTCAATCTAGGGTGCTTTAATTATCTAATTAAAATTATGCAGCTTTTTATTATTTTGGCATTCATTTTTAAAATAGGCTTACAGCTTATCTATGTATGTGTATGTCGGTAAATGGAAACGTGATAGACAATTTCAAAACAAACTTGGCTATATATAATCGGCTCTTGTAACTAATTTAGATTATTAACACTATTGGGATGGCAAAAGTTTTCTTCTGCCTATGCCTAATATTAATTATACCAGCTTTAACCAAATAAAGACTTAACCACAAGCACCATGGTGTAATGCATACCTATAGATCGATCTACATATGATCCAAAGTAACTAAAAAAAATGAAATGAAAATAATAGATTTGTTATGACATTTTTGTTATTATTTGCAGCTGACGTTTGCCGGGTCAAGTGGGGACACTTGCGGGATAATTTTCGGAAAGTTTACATCCGCAACAATCTGTCAAATGAGTCGCCATCGTCGTGGCGGTTCTACAACGATATGCGTTTCATGGAGCATGCCGTGCACGAGAATATACTGCGACAGGCGCGAACACGAAGTGGAAGCAACAAAAAGCATGTACCCGGCCATTGGACGGAGAACAACAATATAATGCTAGAAGAGAGTAACAAATTTGAGCCACTTGTGGCTACGGAGCCAATTTGTGAGCTCAGTGACAGCTATGACTCGGAGCTGCATCAGCCAAGTTTCTCGGACATCAGCTCGTTTTTTGAGGACAGAGAATGCAAGCGCATCAAGCTAGAGCAAGGTTGCAGTCGCGATCACGATCCGCACAGCATTAAGGACGAGGAGCTGAACGATGACGATTTTGACGAGGATGCTGCATCCGAAAACGAGGATGAGCGCAACAAACATGAACAGAATGGCACACCCGATCCCGGCGTCTTTACCATCGAAGTGCTGGACGACGACGAGGAAATGGCGCTGCCCCTATCCAAATTCAGTAGTAGTATAAAAAGCGATGTGGAAACGAAACACCAGCAATTGTCTACATCCTTATCCAACTTACCATTTAAGTACATAAGTATGGATGCAGCGACTAACACGGAGTCAAGTGGACAAGATTCGCCGGACGATGCCGATCGCTTGTTCCTGCTTAGCTTGATGCCGTTTATGCAACGATTGGATGAGCGTCGCAAATTGCGTGTCCGACAAAAGTTGCAAAATGTTTTGATTGAAGAGTTGGAATTTGGCTGATCCCCCAATATTGTATGCTTTTTCTGGTCTTAGTATTTATATGTATGTGCTATGTTCTAAGCTTAGCTTACAGTATTACATGTTATTAAGAAACTTATATACAAACAGGCAAGTTGATCGATGCCTCTAAATAGCTGATAAATATTTCATTGTAATCAAGGTTAAATGTTTGCATTGTTTCAAAAAGTCAACTTTATATTATTATTGCGTATGTATGTATGTATATATGTATTTACATTTACTTTTTAAATACAAGAGCCTACGTGTAGTAGAATTATTTTGACGGCATGTTTACCTGGGCTATCGGCGCACCTGCGCTCTACCTAAGCCTCAAACCTTTTTTGAACTAGAAGGAAAGAGTCTGTTTGAATTTAATTCTTTGCCTGGTGAGTAGCAAATTTTTGTCAGTGCAAGAAAGCAGATGAAAACAAGTTTTCTTAAGGGTGTTGATTCTGGAAATGGTAACAACAACAAAAAAAAGCGGGAGAGCAGGCAGCGCCAATACAAACAACAACAACAGCCACCACCGGCCATATTTTTGCGTTGACGCCGCATGCGTCGTAAATGAATTCACTCTCTTTTTCGAGCGCTCTCTGAATGTGTCAGTAAAAAAAAAGCAATGTCAATGCGACTTCTAGATACTGTACCAATGTGTTTAAATCAATTAAATCGTTGCAGCCGATGTTTTCTTTTGTTAAAGAAAATCTACGCTTCTAATCATTAGCACAATAAGAACTTCATTATATGCTACTATTATTTATTAGCAAATAAAATCAGCACAGACAAAGCTTGTGAGCGGTTGTCATACGGCTAGTTTAAAAGGTAGAGTGCGATAACATATAAAGCCGAAGGGCCAGTAGAAGCGTTGCTGGCGCATGAACGTGCATCTAGTTTGATATTTAATTGCGTGAGTGAAGGTTGGGTATTTCGAGAGTGTCAAAGGAGTTCTAATCCCCAGCGAAATAAGTGAACAATAAGTGGGTCAAAAACTAAACAAAACAACGCACCAAAATGAACAGTTAAAATGTTGCAAAAATAAACGAAATAAAATGTTCAAAATACACAAACAATTTTCAACACTGAAAAAGTATGCTTTTTACAATTTGTGAAAAGTTCATGGGTTTTATTAAACAAAAATCAGGGTGCATTTCGATTGCATTTCTTTTGCCGCATTGTAAAAGAAATATAAGATAAACAAGCTCACGCACAACCGTGCTCATTATTGTAAAATATGCTTGCGCATGTGAAGAATCTATGTAAACACATACACACAAACATAAGTAAAGCCATGCGATAGCCAAAGAGAGAGATAGAGAGCGAGAGCGAACGCGAGCGGCACGGCAAAAATTTAAAGAGCGAAGCGCAATATTGGAGCGCGCGCACGTAACCATCAAAAATCCAAAACGGACTGTAAGATACATTTGGGTTTATTTTGTTTAGCTATATAGATGATGAGCAAGCGCAGCAACAACAGACAGAGCAGAAGAAGCAACACATATACACACTTATACAAGAGAATATATGTATGAATGTATATATACACACACATAAGCGGGGAGGCATAGTCATTATGTTGTGTTTTTAGTGAATGTATCTTTTAGTCGGGAAAAGGGATACACGAATGTCGGAGTCGAAACAGGGCACAAAAGAATCTCGCATATTAGAAACGCACAAAAACATCAATTGAACTCTCGTAAATCAATAATAATATTAAACAAAAAAAAAAAACAAACAAAAAACAGACTAAAATATTAATTAAACTGTGTAATAAAATGCAACGAAGGCAAACAAATTTCAACGTTTAAAATCATCAAAAAAATTAAACGACGACAATTTTCGGTGAGGCGACGCCACTTTTGATATCCCATTGAAAGTGTGCAGTTGCGAGCTGCTTGCATGAGGCTGCAAAAAGGTGTGTAGCAATCCCTATTAAATTAAAAAAAATATATATAAAAAAACACAAAAAGAACAAAAACAAATCAAGTCAACTTAACTGTTTAACCAAGCTCTTTATGAAATATTTGCTCATTATGAAGTTAAATATTGATTGGTTGACGTATTCCTCAAGATTTTGCCGTTATTAAAAAACACACACACATACTAACATCATTTGTATGTATCGCGCGCACGTTTGTATGTATGTGTATAAGACGATGAAACTTGTATAATAACAACCCTCATCCCTTTACGACTTTGGTCGCTGCTCGCATATACTCCCCACAATGAGTGAGTGTAATCGTGTGTGTGTGTGTGTGTGTGTGTGCATAAATATATCTGTGTGTGTGTGTGTGTGTATAAGTGTGTATACAAGGTATACAAAAGGACTAAAACTTCTTGGTATGCGTTGTGTGTGTGTTTTTTTCACGTTTGAGAAACGGACTGTTTCATTGGAAATGTTTAAGGGTGACAAGGGTAGTTTTTGCTTCACTCTACACAGCCGAAAATTTCCAAGTGCTTTATTTAAAAGGCCTTTGCATCTTTATTTTCTAGAAAATACTTAAGTTAATTCAGTTATATTTTTTTCAACAAATAGTTGATAATTGTTTTCATATTCGTTTGTATTATATTTTTAAAAAGAGTAAAATACAACGGATAGATATTTAGATAGAAATATGAATGATACGAATTTTCAAGAAAGCATTTTCTTGTTTATTATTAAGCGAAGCCAAGCGCTTAGATTTGTACTTGATGTCTTGTTGTTGATATAATAGGGGATGAAAGTTGTCAAACTGATTGGGCGGTATTTCTTTTCATCAAGAAAGTGGAGGAACACATGAAGGAGTTTATTTTCTTAACAGATTATAGGTAACCCACGAAATCAGCAAGAACACAGCGGCAATGTAGGGTTATTGGGAGTGGCTTTCATTTGTACATCGAGCAAAATGTCCTAGTAATATGTGCATAAATATTAGGTGTGTAGTTTCTTGAGATATGTGCAATTTATTTATGGGTCACACCACAAACAAATAGTCAAACCAAAAAGACAGAAGTACAGCCAGTTGAAGCGGCCATTTTCTTGTATGAAAGTCCTTAAAGAGAATCAGTGCAACCATGACCCAAAAAGTGTCATAAATTAAGCGTAGGCTTGCTGGAATAAATGGCAAATGGCGTATGCCAACAACAAATTATGACCTGCGACCTGCGCCATATGCATGTTCGGGTCGCTTGCGTTTTTCCCTTAACGGATCAGCGTGTTAAAGGAAAAAATAAGGGACGCTGAGTTTTTCCGGTACATGGATTTTTCACTACCTACACGAAATGCAGCTGCAACTTAGATACACACGCACACGCACATATATTTGCAAAGGAATCCAGTCCTACTTAATGCACAGCAAAGCGTTTGGGCAATTTAGTTAGCAACGTTTGCGGCATCTGTCAAGATCGTTCGATCGGTCGCATCTCAAAAACAAAGACTATATTATACAAATTTTCTTGAATTTGACTTAAAATTAAATTTTTGCAGTTGCAGGAGAGTGTCTCGTTGACTGCCAAGTGTTACAAACGCCTACACAAATAATACGCTGATAACAATATCATCGTGATCTCATCAAACCACTCAACTACATACTACAACTACATTTTTATAATGGAACTTTTGTCAAACAATACGGTTCCGCAACAAATGGCTAGCAGCAATGCGCCAAGCGCTGCCAACTCAGCTACAGCTGGAGGAAACACAGTTAAGGCTGGCAGCGGTGGCAGCGGCAGTGGAAGCATCAGCAGTAATGCCAGCAATTCATCAGAGAGATTGCTTGCCGGAATATTAGATTCATTTCCCTCGTGGGATCTTAATGTGGGCCTCTTGCCCAATGTAAGACATAGCAACGGGTAAGCGAATTTTCGATAGTGCTTAGGCATTTATTTATATGTATATATGTGACTTAATCGTTTCTCATTTTGCAGCTCACCGCCAAGGACTGATTTCTTTATCAATAACTTTTTAGGTGGACTAGACACACATGGCGATTTTAGCATTGGACCCATTGGTAGCAGCGCCTCGCGCAATCCAAAAATGTCACCAGAGTCATCGAACAATTCAAGCATTAGTTGCGGATGGTGTGAAGTAAGCGCTTCAATACGTTGCCTCGAATGCAACGAGTTTATGTGCAACGATTGCCTAAGGGAACATCGCAACAGTCCGCTGTCATCAAATCATTCAATCATCTCATTGCCGACGCCCATCGGCGCCTCACCCACCGGCGGAATCTCGGCTAATGCACAAACAACACCGAGCAGCAATTTTATCTGTGATATTCACAATGAATTGTTGCGCTATGTGTGCGACTATTGCCGGAAATTAGTGTGTCAGTTCTGTACGCTGCACGAGCACAAGGAGCACAGCTATGCGTCCATACAAAACTTTATGATTGGCTCCAAGGAGAAGTTGGAGGGTGCCATAGAGAGTAGCCAGGTGGGGACACGCTGCATTAAGAGTAGCATTGACAAGGCATTAGCCTTCATACGGCTGATTGAGCGCAATTGCAGCGAACTAAGCGATAATATACGCAAAGCGTTTCGTCAGTTTATCATTGCAATCGAGGATCGTGAACGTTTTCTGCTCGATTTTGTGGAAAAGCTGCGTCAGCGACGTCTTGCCATTCTGCATGACCAAATGGCCGGCTTGAAGTCTGCACTTGCTGGGCTCTCCGAGACTTCGGATATGCTCAGTAAGGTGGCGGAAAATGCTTGCAGCATGGATCAAATCGAAATTGCCATGAAGCTCACTAACGGCCAGCGGCAGATGGAACAGTTTGCTGGTATATACAAGGATTTGCAACCAAAGCAAGAGGTATTTGCATTTGCCCCGCCAGACTACAGCCTGCTGCAGGATATACGCAATCAGGGTGGCGTCATTCTTGTCGACGACAAGAACTTGCCAATCGTCTCCAGCAGCAATGGCATTGTCGCCAGCAATGTGGTCACTGCAACACCCGTTGCCGCCACCGGCATTGACATGTCCTTCGGCTTGTCCAGCTTGACCAATACCAATACGGTCGTCACTGGTTCATTAGGTGTCGCCTCCACAACTGTGCGACGTCCGTTGTTGCGTGACAATAGCTTCCGCATACCTTCGCCTATCATGCAGCCTCGTGGCGGAAGCGCTTGTGGTATGTCCAGTGCTGCTTTAGACTGGGAACTTAATGGACTGCGGAGCTCACCTGGCCTGCACTTTAGTGCACCACGCACAACACAGGCCATACCGGGTTGCATGGATTTAGTGAAAGTTCGTAACTCAAATGCGCTTTCACTGTCCTTTGCCACCGAGGGTCATGAAGATGGCCAAGTAAGCCGCCCGTGGGGATTATGTGTGGACAAGATGGGACATGTGCTTGTTTCGGACAGACGCAATAATCGTGTACAGGTCTTTAATCCGGATGGTTCGCTCAAGTTCAAGTTCGGTCGGAAAGGTGTCGGCAATGGAGAGTTCGATTTACCCGCTGGCATTTGTGTGGACGTTGACAATCGCATCATTGTTGTCGATAAGGATAATCATCGCGTGCAGATCTTTACGGCCAGTGGCGTCTTCTTGCTCAAATTTGGCAGCTATGGCAAAGAATACGGCCAGTTTCAATATCCTTGGGATGTGGCTGTTAATTCACGCCGACAAATTGTCGTCACCGATTCACGTAATCATCGCATACAGCAATTTGACTCCGAAGGACGCTTTATACGCCAGATTGTGTTCGATAACCATGGTCAAACGAAGGGTATTGCATCGCCGCGTGGCGTCTGCTATACGCCCACGGGAAATATTATAGTCTCAGACTTTGATAACCACTGCTTATATTTGATTGATCCGGATATAAATGATGTAAGGATTAATAAGCCTACAAATTTGTTTATAATTTAATTTAATTATTTTTATTCGTTTTCTTTTTGCATAGATTTTATCTGTCAAGGGACACGAGGGATCGGGTTTTCATGAATTTAATCGCCCGTCTGGTCTGTGCTGCGATGACGAGGGTCGCATTATAGTCGCCGATTCAAAGAATCAACGCATTCTCGTCTTTAATCAAAATCTTGACTTTATGTGGGATGTAAGTTAATTGACGCATATATATATATTGTGCAAATCTGCAACCAACCTTTTTTTTAATATTTTAATAATAAATAATAATATCCAATTTTTTCTACAACAGATCGAGGTGCGTCCCTCCATAAATCCGTCAATGCCGCCAACGCTGGATGAAAAGGATCGAACATGCGATGTGGCTCTAATGCCGGATGGACGTATTGTATTCCTCATAGAACTGTCGCCTGACTCCAAAGAAGGGTCTAACCCTTACAAGCGGTTTGTGCACGTATTCTAAATTAGTTTATTAACACATGAGCAAACGGAAAAATATGTATTCAACAAGATGCAGTTAAAGCAGACAGACGAACTTTTTTTAGACCATTTACAAGCGCTAAACTATTTAGCACAAAATGAATACTAATACAAAACAAAAACCAAAACAAAAAAAACGGCATTAAAATTAGTGAAAATTTTTTTAGCATAAGTGCTACAACGATTACCTCGATAATTCTTAAGAGTTATTAAACACGGTTACGATTTGGTATTTTCATATATAAAAACACACACAAATATATTTAGTGAATATACAGACAAAAAACAACCAACTACTAAAAAACCAAGTGTAAAACGTCACTTAACTAAAGTTTAAAGAAAAATATCAATCACAAAGAGCTCAGTAGAATTTTATTTTGACAAACCTGGATAGGAAAAACCAAAAAAAAAAACACTCATGCAAAAATAATTACAATTTAAACAAAATACAAATATTATAACCCATTAGTTAAACTGGGGGAAGTTTGCTAGCTAGCTGAGATGCGGTTGTCCGCAAAAAAGTGAAGGACGTAAGTGTTGCATTTAACAAACAAAAAAAAAAAAAAAAGAAACAAACTAAAAAAAATAAGGTCACTAAGTTTAAAGTTTAATTTGATTTTGAATGATTTTCCCAATATGAGAATTATCTCAGTTATATGCTTAGTGGAGATAATAGATACTTAGTTCTGTTTAGTTTAGTTTAGTTTGAATTATTTTGTATTCAATTTTTAATTATGGTATGTAAACGTATTTGTAAAATTTGTTTCTTTTTGCTAAGTTCTTATAATTGAGACTGAGATCGTGAGTATAAAACATTTAAAAATAGGTAAAAATAATGAAACTCTAAAAAGTAATTATTAATGAAACCCGATGACTTTTGGTTGAACTTTTAACGAAGACTGATTAACTAAACGGCAATTGTGCAGCCAATTTAACACCATATATGGTGAGGCCAAAAAATTGCAATGACATTGATAACGTAACGTAACGTAACATAAAATAGCTTAAAAACAAAGATACAATACTTTGTATACATAAGCAGTCACAAACCAAGTCACATTAATTTATGAACATACATAAATACATAAATATGGGCATAGTTTAAACCGAGTTTAACTGACGTACATATATACATACATATAAACAAAACATGCACATATACATACGTTACATCACCAGAAAAATATAATTTTTTCTCGTATCATTACATTTTGTATTATTTTTATATATTTTGTATTATTAAGCACGTGCGTGGTACCGAAAAATTTATCAAAAAATTATCATATTTTTTGAATTGAATGTGTTCATTAGCATTTAGTAGAGACCTTTAATGTAGAGGCACGGACGTGGAACATTGTAAAAACATATTAAAACAAAACTCCAGAGCAATATGCGCGTATTGAATACATACTTAGGTGACATGTTCCTCGCTAGTAAAAAACAAAACAAAACAAAAACAATACGATAAAAAAGTACATACAGCAAACATGAATACAGACATTAGCCGAATTTGTTGAAAGCAAAGCCAATAAAAGTATCTGACAGATATTAAGATGCTTACTAAATACTGAAAACTGAATACTATCGATTACCGTTGTAGATGTAGATTTTGTAATTGCAAATGAAAGCATAACTTGCAATGCGCTTAAAACGCACTTAAAATGTATTAGCCAACTAGTTACTTATGATGAAGTTATGTTTTGTATTCTTAACTTATTTCAAAACCATTCTTCAATGATTTTGTTGTTGCTCATCATTTAACCTACTGACAACCGAAACGAACACATAACACTTTGTGAACCGTTCGGGCATTAAGCATTGATCATTGAGCTAACACTCCTTCCACACATAAAGCAAAACGCATAAAATGCGCAAAAATAAAAAAAAAAATTAAACAAAAAAAAATTACTTTAAAGTACCATAGATAAATGTATACATACACAAGCTTTGTGTAAATAAGATTGAATAGAAATGAGTGTAAAATGCCCTACGAGGTCATAAGCATCATCATCATTAGGGCGAGTCAATTTTTATTTTCCCAATAAGCGCTAATCAAAGTCGGATTTTATGAAGCACACTTTACCATGAAATAATAGAAATTTCATGTTTTCCCCCAATAGGAAACCAAAAAATACTGCTTGGTTATTATAAAGAAATTTAATATGTTTTTCATAGTTATATAACACATTTAAAATCTAAATTTAAATTACCCTTTTTTCTTTAATGCCTTTCCTCCAAGCAATTGATATTCTTAGTAAAAGTAGTTAAGAATTCTTCAAACAATCCGATCTTGGTAAACACTTAAAAAAAAATAACCCACCCTAACGTACATACTTAAAAATTTAAGTATATTATTACAAGTAGTATACTGACAAATGTCCGTGGTGTAATTAGTATTAAATGACAAAAGCGTATTGTAAAAAACTACTTCAAACTATTTTCAAGCATTTTTTTGTTTTATAATTAGACCTTACCTGTGCTACATACAATATAATTTTAGCGTGTTCTTTTTTCAATTACGCGGTTTTAAGTATGTAATTGCCATAAACTCATTAAAATTAAGAATTGAAAGCATTCATAACTTAAAGTATATACATGTATACTTATTTACACACTCACATACAACCATTAACCCCAAAGCGCCGTTCATTTTTTGTGATTGCTGGTAGTTGCTACCAGAGCAAAAAAAAAAAAACATTTCCTCACATACTGCAAACCATACCTACATACATACAACGTAAAAAGATTCAAAAACATGTATATGTTTTTGAAAATATTATGCATAAACTTATATAGCATATGAGAAATGCCATATTTTATTAATATTTCTACACGTGTGAGATTTACTTAATTACAAAAAAAAAGTATAAAAAAAAAACAAAAAGCAAACACTAATATTCATTACAAATGAACGCCGTTTTCTGAAAGCCACAGTTATAAAACTGTGTAAAAAATACAAATAAATTGTAAACTTATATTGAGATTTAAGTACTACTAAATGCCATAATTAAAAATAAAAAGCATTTAAACGCATATATACCATATACATATACATTTAAACATATATAAATATATGTGTTAAAACTGACTAACTGAAAGTCATAAATACTGAACAATTTGCCAAAGGCTTGAGAATCAGAAACAAAATCATAAATAATAATAGATTAAATCCAATTTAGAATTAGAAATATCAATCACACTCGTACACAAACACTGCTAGCCTATGCATTAAATAGTAAAAAAAGGAAAAGATTTACACGAACCATACCAAATATTATATTTCAAGCAGGTATTTTTTTTTAACTTTATGAAGCAACATAAAGAAATGCAGTAAAGAAAAATATTGTCTACAGTTACGACGTAAACACTAGATAAAAACTAGAGGTATATGTACGATATTGATGCTCATATACGAGTAGCTTAATAAGTAACTAAAACGAATCCAAAACTTATATCAGGTATTCAATTTTCTGTCATTAAAAATATCTACACATAGACAAATACATATACAAACTACATATATGTGTTGATTAGTAAGCAAAAGATAAATCGAATGACTACAGATACTACTAAGAGCAACTAGCAACTAATTGAATGTGAAATAGATTTCATCGCAGAAAGCAAGAGGGAATACAAAAAACCTATTTATAAACTACCTTTTTACATAACATGTCGATAAACGATACTTAAATGAATTCTTCTATCAAAATACAATTTTGAATAAACTTTTATACAACAGCTCCAAAAAAAAAAAAAAAAAAAATAATAATAATGCTGAGTTTGAGATCGGTAGTACGACAGAAAGGAACTACATGTGTATTAAGTAAATCAACAAGCATTACCCAACAATATAAATAGGTTTGTAACAAATATATACATACATACATATAGTATATGTACATATAAAATACGCATGCATACATACTTACATATGTAATAATTATGGAGCAATTGAGTACAAAACGAGTACAAATTTTAATTTTAAGCATTGAATACAAAAATATTAAGCAGAACATAAACACTTAACACAACTCATCTCTAATAGAAAAGAAAAACTTTGAAAAAAAAAATCATAAAAAAAACATATACAAATATAAATAAATATATACCAGTTGCTGGTTATGCTTAAAAATTTAGCTAAAAAAAATACCACATATATGCATAATGTACATACGATATAGGTAACTTTGTGCAAGTGTATGAATAGCTTCTCTAAGACTTGTAATATTGTAAGATCGACATAAATGCTCGATTCGTACAATGACGACTTAAATGCTGAACAAATGTATTTATTTTATACGACTACTTAATTCATTAAAAAATCATAATAATAAATTCATACAATAGAATCAACAAGCATAAATACATTCTTAGTAATTACTACATTCATATATGCAAATGCAACTATATACATAATTAATAATAATAATAATAATAATTATAAAAAGGCAACAATACATTTGATAGTGCTCATCTATTCAACATTAAAGAATAATAAATTAAACACACAAATATAAAATACACATGATCGAAATTTTGAGGAAAACAAAAAGTCTCCCTTCTCTTTGATCTGCTTTCAAAACCATCGAGTTTAGGCCCTAGATACTTGCTAATATGACATTAATGGCATTTATACATACATATTCATATACATAAAAATTACATAGAAGAAGCATGTACCAGGTACCCAATTAATAACATTTCAAACATAATATTGCAGATATTTTGCAAACATACGTATATATGTTTAAATATATATGCATATATATATATATATATATATATCTACATACATATTTATAATAATAAAAAAGGACGACAATGCTCTTAGATCATGGCGACAAATTATAACAATAACGAGTTGCAGTTAAAAATTGTAATTGTGTAATAGGGTGGAAAGCAGAAACCAAAAAGCTACAATACTATAATTGTAATTTTTCTATATACATGCATACATATACATATAGATTTGGGACAAGAATAAGAGTATATTTTATACCATAAACAAATTTTATAACATATTTAAATAATAAATTATACACTAATTCAATAAAATGTATATGCCTTTTATTTATTGTAAACGAAATTTATTTCGTTTAATTTTGATCAGTATTTTAGGAAAAATTAAACGACTTGCTTGCCTATATCAGCCTCTTCGTATCCGGCATTATTTGAATGACTCGGGTCATTCGGCCCTTCATCGGGAAAAGGATGGTTAGAAAAATACCCTTTTTAAATTTGTATTCATTCAACCATTCCTAACTTGAAATCAAGTTTTTTGGTTGGGTCAATGGTTTCCGAGTCAAACAAATTTTACGTTACTTTTAGTTTAATTTAGTTTTCGAAATGCGTATAGAAGATATTGCTAAGTATCCAGTGCGAAAGCGTAAAAAAAGATCCGCATGCAGGTATGTTAGGAAGAAGTTCGATATTTTTAGGTCGAAATCGCACTTATTGCCCGACGGATGGCTCTATCTATCTATTTAACTACAAATGCCATATTTGCAACTGTTCCTACCACTTCTAACACGTCTAGTTTTTCTACTACTCCTATCCCCACTTCTGCTCCCACTACTTCTACTATTACTTCTAGTTCTACTACATACACCTGTACTGCTACTACCAATAATACAGTTCCTTTTAATGTTATTCCTACTAATGTTCCTGCTCCTACTTCTACGTCTACAAATCTACTTCTACTAATACTACTACTAATACTTTAACTTATACCTACCTCCTAATACAATATTATTTCTACTTCTGTTTTCACTATCTCGAATACCATTATGCCAAAAATTTAATTTGCTGTCCTCAAACTTCTTAAATTCCTTGTTTATTTTCAATTGATTACTTGAATGTCTAAGCTGCCTTATCTTTTGACGTGTGTATGGCTTAGGTTCAGAATAACCTCCAAACATTTATTATGTGTGATCTTAAGTAAAACTTTACATTATCACTGAAAGCTTGTTCGGTCCTACACTGTGCTCTTATCATATTGACATAGCATAGCCCTGATATTAAATGTAACTTATAATATCTGGTAGTAGTTTCTAGAATGGTATATCTTGTGTCATAACTATCTTAGATAGAATAGAGTCCATCTGATTGGTGTCCAAACAACTATTTTTAGGTCACCATGACTACATTATGTGATGCTCTGTGTAATTCCCAAACAATGTCTAAGAACCCAAACTGTATGTTTGATACGTTGCGTGCAGTGCATAATCAGTATGCAGATTCAACTTTTCCATTTTTGTTTAATAAAAGGCCGCCTAAGCTCTATTTTAAGTACGTTTTAGATGACTGAGTGCTTGACAACTACAATTCTTCTTATGTTGGTAAACGCTACTGGCAAATAAAGTTTTTTTCTGTGTGACAGTCATTAACAGTTAGACTGTGTCGGTGCTGTCTTTCTGGTTCTTCGACTATACTCAAACAGAAGTCGAATAGCTGACTCGCAACACTTAAGACCCAATGAGCATGCAGCACCCTTTATGAGCAGAAAGTCTTCAGTAGTACTTGCTATGCTTTCGCAGAACATCCTAAATTTCTACTTTTTAATCTTCTTGTTGCAGGAAGAAAGGTATTCACAATATTTATTCTAGACTCCTATTGCACTTTTATGCAATTGTATCAGCTCATTCAAATATCTAGGTTTTTCGACGTCTTCTCATGCTAGGCTCGATTCTTGGGTCGACCTTAATTATTTCGACCAGTTTACCGATCTGGGGTTTCGGGTTCGTTCGCTGCTGTTTGTATATACCTTAAATGTTTCAAGGGTTATGATGGAATATTCCCTTATTCTACTTTTTTAACCATTTAGATCGTAGGGAAAATTTACCGGGTCTGCCAGGTGACCAATTGATGCAGTAGCGGTCGGAGGTGAGAGAACTGCACCTCATCTGTTGCTGATTTTTGGGCGAAAGTATTACTCAGGGAACGATACAGGGAAGGAATGATACTTGGTAGCATTTATTTTAACTGGTAGCCATTAATTTGAATACGGCAAGCAAGCTATGGAAATCGGAGAGGAAGAGTTTTGCTGCGGCGACGATTTCCCTCGTTTAATTATGAACATTAACCAATAAATTATAAACTGTTCAGTTATGTTCTTAGTGCTTTGTCGGTCGTCTTTACAAGTCTCTTTTAAAGTGTCAGATGTCGTGAAAGTGTTATTAAAGCTTCACAGACTACAGCCTTCTTACCTGTTTAAAACGGCAAGCTTGATTTTTGTTAAGCCTTATATCTTAGACCCTTTTGAAAATTCATATAACAGCTCACTACGCATAAGTATTTATTCTGAACCGCTCCTTTTAATTGATCATGCTGAGAGCTCGGTTTTGCTTGTTCCGTCTTTACCCATATTTACTATGTTGTATTGCTTACTTAGCCGCACACCTAAACATTCGTGATTTATCATTCCTTTACTGGTCTTTTTTATCAATTTACCAACGCTTTTCCCAGCTCAGTCTCTACGAGCAACGTTCTGATGTCAGATATTTCCTTTGCGTCATTCGGCAATGCACCTAACTACTTAATAGGTTCCTAAAGATACTCCACTCTCAGCAGCCTACGCTCGAGGCAGCGAATATAATTTTGTTGACCTTTTCTTCTAGGGATCTATTAAAGCTTCTCGGCATTGTTTCAAAAATGTATTGATATATTTAGTTATCGCTGCTAACCAGTTCACTCTTAGGCCTTTATGACACTCCAGCAATTTGCTTACTTAATTTGCTTCATAAAACATACATGTTTATACCCACACGATTGGCAATTTTAATCGATACAAAATTGCCGTGCAATCCTAGTGTTATTTAGCAGCCACAAAACCACAGCAACACAACCGATATACATAATAGGTTGCGCCTGTTTGATGTTGTCTATGTGTTGTTTGAATCGAACAATTCACGCCGCACACACATGTGTGATGTTGCGTCTTAGTCTAAGTACCATCAAAGACCATCAACTTGAATCAAGTCTTTGTTAAAGGGAGCAGCCAATTTATAGTCTTGTTGTTTTTTTACTTCGTTAAACTAGCTTTCAGTCATTTTAAAATTTAGGTTTCTCAGGTAAATTTCTTTGCTAGTTTAATAATTCAATGAACGCCCACTTTTGCCTTCAAATATTCAAAAAAAAAAAATAAAAAAATAACATCACTTTTAAGCTGGTTACTTACAGTTGTTAGAATATTACGCAGCTGTTTTGCGCGACTACAATGTTTTTACTTGATTTGCTTGTCACAGACGCTTGCCTTTTGACTATAGTGTTGCGGGTCCAAGTCTAATCTTCATGGTCAGGGTCTGCTAGATATGTATGTTTGTGTAGTACGCAATCAGAAATAAATCACAATAAGCAAACGCTTTGCAACAACCGGTTCGTTTCGTCTGTGTTGTTTTCTGCCCAACAGCTGACAGCTGATTGTGGCAAAGGTAAACACAAGATCTACATGCTCTTTGATCTCTGATCTTTGGTCTACGACAGTTAAGTGAAGCTTGTTGTTCAATTAGCAGTCATTTTAACTGACTGAGTGTCAGTGTTTAATGCCCTTAAATAAAAAAAAGGTAGATCTTGAGAAGGGCATTAAGTACAAGTTAAATTTAGGTTTCTCAAAAGTGCCAAAAAGTTTATAATCACTGATGATAAGTTTAGTTGATATATTGCAGGCAAGAAATAAAAAACCTATATAACGCTAATATCTGCAAGGTTTGTAGTAACAGTCCCGGTTTAAACTAATTTAATTTGCCAAATGAGCTAAGAGGTATAAAACACTGCAACTAAAACTGGCCTTGCTTGTATTGTGGCATAAACTGACCAGTCTGGCCAAACGCTTCAATCAAATCTTATATTATATTTTACACTCGTAGTGATTTGCGAGGCGGCAGCGTGTTTAGTTTTTAATTTCGGTAACACTGCATGCTATAGAGATTTTAAAAAACTTTTTAAATCGTGTTTTGGTTTGGTTTTGTTCGAACGACGACAGGTTGTCCATACAAATAAAGCAAAGCCCCCTCCCCACATAGCCTACGTAGCCCCAGCATTGTGGCCACTGGACGGCACCTAGCCAGCTGGAATCAATCGAGGAACGCGTTTAGTTTATAGTTGGCTTTTGTGTAAGCGGTTGATAGACGGTTGTTTTCAATTGTCACCTATAATTGTTGGAAAAAAAAAACAAAAATCAGCGAGAACTCTTTTTTCATAATTATACTAATTGGACTCCTACTGCTATTGTGATTAAGATGATGCGATGAAAGTGAAATGAACTGCTATTGTGCAATAAGCTATTAGAGCGCCCCAATTGTTATTTAATAAAATTACATGTTAATTCATCAAAATGTCAATAACCCGCAATGTTAATTGAAAGCAACTTAGAATAAGTTTAACCTACTAGGAAATAGCCAGCTAATTTCCTTTAAAAATTTTATCACAGGTGCCGCAATAACAATCAAATTACTGTATATATTTTGGCTTAATTTGGAACAATCTATTGATTTTTTTTCGACTTCTGTATCGTTGTGGTAAAATACTTCGTTGAAGAACTTTCTTATTCTCCGTTGTTGGAAATACAAATTTTAAAATCTAAGAAGAAGTATGCAAGCAACAAAACGTTTTCCTTTTTTTTAATGTATTATAAGTTAATGGGGTAAAAGAAAAAAAACACCACTTTGTTAAGTCGATTATTCGAATATTTGGGTTTAAGCTAACCGATCGGTCCCATCGATCGAGTGACCGACCACCTTCAATGTTATTGCACCACTAGGGTAGGGTAGAGTACATTGATGGAAAAAAACACTTTTTTATGGCTGGCGTTGCTGGGCGCCTATTATGTCACTCGATTTGCAACACGAATTGCTAAAAATAGCTCTGTTTATGTGCGTTTACGACCTTGGACACGCGTATGATGCAGTCTTATTATGGAATTCGTTTTGCATAGCAATACAAATACAAAAATAATGAAATGTTTCAATTGTTATTACCTGGAGATACTTAAAATTGTTTAACATTTGTTTTTACTCTTCTAGGGCTCTAGTAATCAGCAAATAGACCAGAACTTATGTATAGATCCAATAATTTTAAACGCTTTGAACTACATAAGAGTCAACAACAAAACTTAAATAACCGATGAAAAAGTTTTCCTACAATTAATACTTTCAAAATATGATACATAAGCTCTATAATCTCTGTTAAAATGACCAAAAATCACCCAATTCAAACGCAAATAATGACTATCGTCGATGCAAATGGTTCTAATAATGGTAAGCCTTGACATATTTATATTAAAACTATGAATTCATTCAACCACATTTATTAATATAACAATACCCATTTTTTTAATATGGGCATTTTGTGATGCAGGTGATGGAAGAACCGTCATTATTATTGGTAAGTTAATTTCTACAACATTTAAAATATGTTGACTGATAATGAGTAATGGCTTTTTTAAGCTTATCATGCTGACTGCTGTTTGTTAAATCATATAATAATCATTAGCAGGCCACATTCTGCAGTACAGCTGTCCCAGTAAATAACGAATTGTACATGTGTTTTAATCCATTGCGGCTTATCGAACACATTTTTCAAATCATACGGTCCAACAAGTGATGATTGTAAAAGCTTTATCAGTTGATTAAAAGAAAAGCATTTGCAGTGGGACTGACGTTCAAGTTTATTTATTTTTTGTCAACTAAAAAAAGTCTACACAAAATTAATTAAAGATACAGTTAAAACTCTAACATTTAAGTAAGTTTTAAAAGTTAATTTAAAATTAAATTCTTCTGGGAAATGGCGAGAAAAAACTAGTAGAAAAATCCAATCAGATTGGTAGTATAATTGGTAATTAAAATTAGAAAATTCTTATATTTTGACTACTTGAATCGTGACCTTAAAGCATATAACGAAAATATAAAAATACTCCTTAGATCATTAAAAAGTGTTCTATAAAGCAAGTAGTGACCTAAGTGATTTCAGTTTTGGGACTACTGATCAAAAGAATATTACTGGTTGAGTATTTCAATTTCGGAGGAATGTCTATTAAAACTGTGGAAAATCTGTCTTTTGTTTAATATGCAAATGGGCCCATTTCAGACCAACCCTTTAACAACCACTAGTAGGAATAAAATAAGTTTTTGCCTAATTGGTCTTTCTTGAATAGTCCACATTATCAGACTTCATTTTATAGAACCATTTCTAAATACAGATAAGTGAGGCATCAGATGAGTACATCAATCTGTTTGGTGTGGCACATTCATATATTAAACATATATATTTACAGATAAAAACGTGCTTGTTAACTCCCAACGCGATTAGAAGTAGCCGATAAAGCTTATTTTTTTGTATACAAATGTTTGTAGTCTAATTTCTTATTCAGTACCAACCGGCATTTCTACTAATACACTTGTGTTTCTCAGGTAATCAAGCTTGATATTGTCAATATTTTATATCAACGACACTTTTAGTTCGCTAGTCCGTTATCATTATGGCAAATTATTAAATTAGTTTTTATAAATTTTCACTATTCATTCATTACTAAATTGGCTTTGGTATACAAATAAATGTTGAGCAATATGACATACAAAATAACGCAATACAATATATCGGAATTAGTCGATTAAACGATGACAAACCAACAATATCGCAGTTTATATTCGATACTCATAATCGGTAACTACTATTGCACTGAAAGCATTTGATTGAAACAGCTGTTGTTTTGCCGTCCGATTTGTTGCGGGCATTTAAAGCGAGGTTGACTTGCGGTGCTTGCGTTTCCGAAACGGGTTTAAGAATTGAATAAAATTAACTAGCGGCTGAGGCTCCATGTAGACGACTTCTCGCCGTCGTCAATTTCAATCTTCTCGTTGTGGTGCACGTCGTCGGTTGTGCTTGTATTTTGTTGTGCGTTGCGCGTAAATTTCAGCCAGTTCGCTAGCCTGCCACAGTCTCCGTTGAAGTATTAACATACGTAAATATATATATAGTCTATATACATAATATGTATAGTTAGCCAGTAGATAAAAAAACTGTGAATGTGCAAGTCAGCCTCAGTGAGCGGCATTAGTAAACAAAGTCTCATATTTTTGTCTCTGTGTGTGTGTTCTCTTGTATTCTCTAGAAGCAGAAACAGAAAGCGAAAACGTCGTGCCTTTCTTACACCAGCCTGACACAATGGCAAATTTTGATGATGTGAGTGTTGTTTATATTTTTTATATATTAATACATACATTATAGATAATGCCAGTTGTAATTTAATGCAGGCAAACGAGAAAAAAAATGTTTTTTTACGAGATTCTAATTTTCATTCTTTTTGATTTTCGTTTTTGTTTTGTTTTTTTATTCGCCTGACTTAAATTACATGTTATATACGAATGTATACACGAATGTATGTGCATACTTGGTCATTGCGAATATGGAAAAACAACACAAACTATAACTATTGCGGTAAACAACATGCAGACATTGCAGCGCGCACGCCTGGCGTTTGCCAGTGGCAAGACAAGGAATGTAAACTTTCGGTAAGTAACTGTAAGCAAGTTTAAAGAAACAACGTACATGTACGTATTTAGCTCTAGGAAGTTATAAAAAGCAAGTCGCGTAAGATAGCGTGATTGCAATTATTATTTAATGTACTCGTACAGTGAACAACAACAAGTGTTACCGCAATATCCAAACATTCAAAACACACACATTCATATCAATAAACTAGTGCATGTGTACATTAAGTCAAATATATTGTTAAGTCATTGTGAGATTACAGCACGTCCAAAAACAGATAGCTTTTTGTTGAACTTTGTGTCTTATGAAGCTCAAGTGTTGCTCTGATAAGGAATATTGATAACTACTTATGTATATAAAGATAGACAAAGCATGTATTAAGTTTCCAGCATTTTGTACAAATTTACACATATATATGTGTATTCTTGATTATATAAAATATATACATATGTATGTACATATATTTAAAGTCGAATGTTAATCAGGTTACGATCTTTGATCCTTCTATTTTTGTACTTTGAATACAGCGCAGTTTGAGCGAGTTTTCCATAATAAAAATAATTTCAAACGATCTATTTATCGTTAACTAATTGCTTTTATAATCCGTTGAAAAAAACATAGATGTCATAGGCGCATGAATATACAAAATACAACACGACAACGGGTTTAATGTACAGTTGTTGTGAGTGCGAGTTAAGTTAATATGTTAAAAAACAATAACGAGCTGTATATATCTTATACTATACTATATAAACATACTATGTATTAAGCGAAAAGTGTGAAACGGAAGTGCGGACGCTTTTTGCCCCCTCCAAGGCTAATAGCCATTTAATATCATGATCTTTTTCTTGTTCAAATAAACTCGGACCAAACGTGTCGAGATTGCGATTGTTCTCAGCTGCCTCTTTTTTCTCTTTTTAAAGCGCATTGAAATATCTAAACTTAAATACACACAAAGCTTTATATATGTATATGTATGTATGCATGTCGACTAAAGCCAAAGCGTTTCGTTTTATTTTTTAATATTGAAATAGAATCATTGAAAGTTTTGTGCCGTAAAATTTTTTTTGTCAGCCTAATAACTATAATTGCTTCATTTATATGCACAACGAATAAGTGCAAGTTTAATTGCAGTTGAACTTGACCCTGCTTAAACTCAAACTAGAATATTGATTACTGAATAAATAAATTTTTTAATTATGCGATTACTGAGTTTCTTATACTCTTCGCATGTCGTACATATTTTTAATACACTAAATCCTTAAGATTGATTATTGCAAAGACTAAAAACAATGTTAAGGGCTCAGGGTATCTTCTAGTCGTCTAATCATTTTGAAATAGACAAAAGTTATATGAAGAACTAAGTTTTGTTGCTAACCTTTAAACAAGTATTGAAGATATTTCTATATTTCGATTTGAACAGACCACAAAATGCACCGGTTTGCTCAGCATAGATTAGGCACATACACATATATATATATATACATACTGTGTACATATATATGTGTAGTTGTAAGTGTACACAGGCATTTTATGCAGTAAACAGCTGATTGTTGCGTCACACATACACATGATTTATAATATATTCTCACAGCGGCAGCGGATTTACATTGACCTTCTCACAGATATTCAGTAGCAAAAGAAACAAAAACAAAAATAAACTCCAACAGAGTGACTCAAAATACTTTTGTTTCTTCTCCATATATATTATTGTAAGTAGGAAATTACGGGATCCACCAAGTAATCGTAATCAAACGCAAATATTGTTTGCAATCCAATTTTATTCACACATAAAATATTCGTTTTAAATTGACTTTGGTAGACGCACACAACTGGAAAATTTGCTGCGCTGCTATGAGGAGCATGAGAACGAGATTATCAGCGCGTTGGAGGCTGACTTGCGTCGTCCCAAACAGGAAAGTTTGATTGTAGAAACAGAATTCATGAAGAATGATATCAAGCATATACTCTACCACCTGTCCGACTGGGTGAAGCCAGAAAAGGTGCGTTAGCCACACACTGTAATCCAAATAAAATGATTAATATAATTTCTTTTTGCCTATTTTTGTTAGCCTGAAAAATCATTTGTCAACTTGCTGGACGATGTGCAAATCTATAACGATCCCTTTGGCGTTGTACTCGTTATTGGTGCCTGGAACTATCCGTTGCAACTGCTGTTGGTGCCAGTTGCAGCAGCCATTGCTGCCGGCAACTGTGTAGTGCTAAAGCCCAGTGAAATCGCTGGCAACTGCGCCAAATTTATTGCAGAAACAATACCCAAATATTTAGATAACGTAAGTAAAGCTATTCTTGAAATAATATCTTGTAAATACTGATGCTGTATGATTCCTAAACAGGACTGTTATCCCGTGGTCTGCGGTGGACCCAGCGAAACGGCCGAGCTATTAAATCAACGTTTTGATTACATATTCTATACAGGTTCAACGCGTGTTGGTAAAATTATCCACGCGGCAGCCAACAAGCATTTGACGCCTACAACTTTAGAGCTGGGTGGCAAGAGGTAAGCGTTTAAAAATACATATTGCAATACACAATTGATCATTGATACATTATTACTATTTGCAGTCCTTGCTATATTGACAAGTCGGTTGAGTTGCGTACAGCCGTTAAACGCATTCTCTGGGGCAAGTTGATCAACTGCGGCCAGACATGCATTGCGCCCGATTACGTTCTCTGCTCAAAGGAGATGCAGGAGAAGTTTATAACAGAAGCCAAGGATGTGCTTAAGGAGTGGTACGGTGATAACATTCAAAGCAGCCCGGATTTAAGTCGTGTTATCAACCAAAACAATTTTCAGTAAACAACTTTATAGTTCTTGATTAAAGAGTTGTTATTTAAACCTGTCTTTTGTCATTGCTTGCAGACGCCTGCTGGGACTGATGAAGAGTGGACGCGTTGCCGTTGGCGGCAAATACGATGCCAGCGAACGTTTTATTGAGCCCACAATTTTAGTTGATGTTAAACCGGACGATCCAATTATGGGAGAAGAAATCTTTGGTCCAATCTTGCCCATTTTCACCGTAGAGAATGCCTATGATGCAATTAAGTTCATCAATTCCAGGTATGTTATTCAGTGCGAAAAACTTTTGGACTCAATTATTGTTTTATCACTTGTCTTCCGCAAATATCATTCACATGCACACAAGCACATGCAAACAAATTGGTTTTGCGAGTTCTGCTGAGAAGTTAATCAAATATAATTAAAATTATAATGATTTTATAAATATATTCTTAAATTCGTATGTTTTAAAACCCGTTTTGTACCTAATTAGAGAAAATCCGCTTGTCCTATATATATTCACATCGGAAACAGAGGTTCAAGATCTGTTTGTGAATGGTACACAATCGGGCGGATTGTGCGTAAATGACACGATAATGCATTATGCTGGTAAGCCATCTATACGATCCAACAATCAAATAATGAATTCTCCAATCTCCAATTTCGGCTGAGGCTACTAATTATACATACTTCTTATGCTGTGTCGCAATTCCTTGCCCCTTAAACTTTCCAATTTAATGCGTAGTACCAATAAGGACAAATGGTCTGCTACAACACTTAAGTATATAATGGTTGTGGTTGCTTGTCTTGCCTGACTTCTTTCTTGTCGATTTGACGACGAGGTTATCGCTAGTTATTCTTATAACTTATAAAAAAAAGTATGTACGTGTAAGTAAATAGTTTTTAAATCTGGTGACGGTTTTATTTATTTTTGAATTAATTTAGCTTTGTGTACAGCGGTCGTAGCAGCAACAGCAGCTCTCTCAATATCAATCCCTGAACTTTTACACAACTCCTCATTTTATTTGTTATACATTAAGTTCATAACATTGTCTGTTCCAGTTCGTGTACTGTGATAGTTGTTGATTGCTAACAGATTATATTTGTAGCTAATATTGCATTTTAATTGTTCTTAACTTCTTCCCAACTATCTATTAAATAGAGAAAAACCACTTGTAATATACGTGTTCTCAAACTCGAAAAAGCTAGTTAATCAATTTAAGAGTAATACGACAAGCGGTGGATTCTGCAGCAACGAGACTATCATGCACTGTGGAGGTATATATATATATATGCATAAAGTTGTTTTTTCCATAATTATTTATAGAAATTTGTATTTTTTGAACTATGCACGCATATTTTAAACACAAATAATTATATGCCGACCCGTACTTTTCAATCTTAAAACGATTTACATTCTATTTTTGGCGAATCCTTAAACACACTTGCAGAACACACAGTGCAGACAGACACTAAACACAGAGTTCCCGAAGACACTATTACACAAAAGAATACTTAAAGCCTTAATGTTAAATTGCTTGCTAAAAATAATTGCTTGGCAATTGTTTATTGTGTGACTATG
Organism: Scaptomyza caliginosa; assembly: GCA_035044725.1. Lineage (NCBI taxonomy): Eukaryota > Metazoa > Arthropoda > Insecta > Diptera > Drosophilidae > Scaptomyza > Scaptomyza caliginosa. The sequence goes on from JAWNNR010000404.1 coordinate 123,870, forward strand.
AAATTAATAAAATTTTGGTACTGGTCTGCATCTAACACAATAATTATATACATATGTATCTTAACGCATGGATATACAAAGGATCACCTTTACCAACTAATGTCTAACATTTTGCGGTTTCCATTCACAGTTGATACCTTACCCTTTGGAGGCGTCGGCACAAGCGGCATGGGCTGTTATCATGGCAAATATGGTTTTGATACGTTCACGCATAAGAAGTCATGCCTTGGCAAGAATCTGGCTTTAATTGGAGAGAAGATGGCTTCGTGAGTACTATTTGTATTTAAGAGTTTCTTTTAATTTAAACGCTAAACTTTTATTGCAAATATAACAGAGCACGCTATCCGCCATATTCCGATCGCAAGAGTATGCTGCTCTCATTCCTATTGCGCAAACGGCGCCCGCTTCCCAATTTGCATCTGTCTCACATTTTAGCCGCTGGTCTTGGCGTGGGTCTGACTCTATTGGTCAACTACTATCTTCAGGTAAGAAAGGTATTATTGAAAACAAAAAGCAAGCTTATATTATTGTTAAATTAATAAATGTAATTATTTTACATGCATATCACACATATTTACCCGGACATCAATTAATCCACACATAAATCAAATAAAATATACAATACCACACGCATATCTTTCATCAACGCAATTTACAAATGACCACAATTTTAGGGCAAGTTGTTGCGTTAAAATAAATAACATCAACGGCGGACGTTAATTGTTTCGTGGATATTTCTTATTTGCATTTGGATTTGATTGCCGTAAATGTTAATAAAATGTTTTATTTTACTTTTTTGTGAACAAGGGTATTAATCAATAAAATTACATTCTATCACATTAAGATAACAAGAAGATTTCATACTTGCATTTTTTTAAATATATATACATACTTATATGAAAACGTAACATTTATACATTTATGTCAAATGTTATATTTTTTAATATATTTATTGAATGACTGATTTATATTTTCAGAAGGAAACGAACTAAATAAAACATGTGTACTTTTTACTTTTAATACACAAAACGGTGGGTGATGTAATGCAATTGGATACTCTGCTTTATAATAGCTTTTGTTAATATTTAATAAACTGTAAATTGTTAAAAAAAAAATAAAAACTGGTGTTCAAACTTGTCCTGCAGTGATGTAATCGATACAGGGTTTAAAATATATATCGATATATTGCAAACATGAGTATGTTATATTAAGCACATTTATTTATTTGAATACGGACACACTGGCACAATAATTTGCTATAGAGCCGCACTGTTTTTTTTGTCAATCATTATCGTTTACTTGTCATTGTAAGTTATTCTGTTTCGGAAAAGAAAATCGTAAAAGATATTTTAAAAAAATGGCCGCTCGCGGCGATATGGTTGCACAATTTATTGAAATCACTGGCACCGATGAGAATACTGCCAAGTTTTATTTAACCAGCTCCGACTGGGACATTGAGGTATATTTTACAATAAATAAAAAATTAACAAAGGTCAAAATCTAAAAAATTCTATTGTATCTGTGACACAAAGCAATCACTTGGCAACTACTGGAATACACAGTCAGACCCTGTTCCCGTCGCATTACCCGTAGAAGGGCTATCGAGCAATCCAACACCAACATCTGCAATTACTTCAACTGGTGTTGGCACCGGGGGTGCCGCTGCAATAGACATTAAACCAGGACCTTCATCGAGTAGTGCTGCGTCAAAGTCTTCGACTACCAAACCAAAGTAAGCATACACATTTCAAGTAAAATGAAAAGCTTTTGATTAAATTTGGCCTAAGGTTTGCCACGCTAAGCGATATGTCTAGGCAGCCGTCTAGCGACGATGAGCACCAGGCTTTCTACGCTGGCGGCTCTGATCGCTCTGGCCAGCAAGTTTTGGGTCCGGCAAAGCGTAAAAACTTTCGCGAACAGCTTACCGATATGATGCGCTCCGCTCAGGAACAGAACATTGCCGAGGTGGGTGCAGGCCCGTCGACCAGCGGCAATTCCAGTGGTGGCAGTGTTTGGGGTCAAGGAATGCGTCTAGGAATGACAGACACTGACCACACTGCTGTTGGTACTAATCGAAACGCAGCGTTATCAGAAAACAAACCCGTTGTGGTACTTAAATTGTGGAGCCAAGGGTTCTCAATTGATGGTGGCGAGTTGCGTCACTATGATGATCCGCAAAATAAGGAATTCCTTGAAACAGTTATGCGCGGGTAAGCATATCAACGGAGAATAACTCAGCAGATAAGTAAATATTGAATCCTGATATTTAAGAGAAATTCCACAAGAATTGTTGGAAATGGGACGCATGGTAAATGTTGACGTTGAGGATCACAGACATGAGGACTTTAAGCGCCAGGCAGCGCCACAAACCTTTAAAGGATCGGGACAGAAACTAGGTAGTCCCGTGGCCCATGTTGTTACCAACACACCACCAGCCGGTGACGCTGCTACAGGTTCCACCTCGGAAGATGTAGCCAACCAGGAAGCCAGTGCACGTGAAGCTTTAAATTTAAATGCTGAAGCTCCGCTTACTACAGTCCAAATTCGTTTGGCGGATGGCACACGCTTGGCTGCCCAATTTAATTTGACGCACACTGTATCGGACATTCGACGTTATATACAAACGTATTTGACTTTGCCTATACATTTGAATATAAATAAGTACTTAAATTTATTTTTTTGCAGCGCCCGTCCGCAGTATTCGAATAGCAACTTTGTGCTGGTGTCTTCGTTCCCAACACGCGAGCTAAGCGATGATAGTTCAACTATTGAAAAGGCTGGACTAAAGAATTCCGCGCTTATGCAACGGCTTAAATAATTGTTCCCAACTTTACTCATAACACAAAATATAATTGTAATACTATTGGATATGATGCATTCAAACACACAAAATACAATTGCAGCATTCGAAAATTATTTGTATTGCCAAGTCGGATGATAAATATTTGTCTATTTATTACATTTACATTTACATACATATAAAATTCAATGGTGTCCATTAAAGGCGAATTGTGTGCAAAACTTAACCTGTATTATTTTAGTATTGCTTACGGCTTCAAGGTTAATTTGTTAAATAACATTAATTTAGTAATATTTAAATTATTAAATCAACCTCATTTCGCAACACATTAATATGTTCCATCAAGTCTGCACGAACACCACCACGCCAGTCATGAAGACCATCCTGTCCCACATGATGACACTCAATATAGCGAAGCGCAAATCCGTGGGACAATGGAAGTATAACACTTGTTGACGTGGGCAGCAACAATTGCGCCACCGTTTGCTCCAAACGATACAAAAACAATTTGTGTGGAGCCTTTACTTCGGGATCATACTGAGCGTTGTCAGTGAGCAACTTTTTTCTATCGTCAAAGCAGACGGCAAATGTACCTAGCTCGAAGCGTGAAGTCTCTGATGAGTAATGGTGCAACTGCTTTTGCAGCGAACCTGTAGCTTTGCTATCAGCAAACCGTACACTTGGAAGCACCAGCTCATTTGGTGTAAGCAGCATTGTAAAGCTGGCATAATTTTTATTGCGCAACAGGCAATCCGAACGTATCAGCTGTTGAATGCGGGCAATTGTAGTATTCGTTTGTAAGAATGGAAAGTTAAAGGGAAGTCCATATATATGCATGTTGGTGTTGTCTAATAGGCGTACAACCCTTTCCGGCAGCTCATCGTAGTTATAGACTAAAAAGTGCTGTACACCCAGCGCTTGGTGAAACAAAAAAAATTGCAACATTGCGTCTGTTTTACGTGCAAAACGGGAGCTCATATCAAAGTTAACCAAATCAACGCAGATAGTTGCCGGCACGGTTACATGATTTGTAGTTAAATTAACTGTTGCCAATGGAGGTTTCAAATAGCGTAGGCGTAGTTTGACCTGCCTTTTCGTTGGTGATGTTATGTCGCTAAGTGAGACATACTCAGGCTGGCCAAAATTTCTGCTTACTTGACAAAAGAAATTGTAATTGGTAAAAGTTGTGCCCTTGTCATCAACCACGCCCTCAGAGGCATCGCGTTGAAATCGAAACTTGCCCTGCACACTTTGTGCACCAACATTGAGAGTGCAGCGAAAGTCAACCACAGCCCCTTTTATACCAACAACTATAATGTGCGCTTCTCCGCCAGCAACCAGCTCGTTTCGTTTCCTAACAATAATCCATTAATAGAGAAATTGAAGCTGCATAATATCGATCAACTTACCAGTAGGCAGAGTAAGCGTAAAAGGATTCACCAATCAGCTGCCACACTGGAAGCGGTTTGGAAAAAGACGCTTTGGACAAGTTAGGACCATTTTGTGATCCTGTTCCGTTTTGTAGACGACGCAAGGCGGCAGCATCATTTCGTCCAAAAAAGTTGACATACTTTAAAACATATTTAAGGCGGTTGTTTTCCGTTTTGTACATTAATAGAACGCCCACGCTGAAGCAAGATATAATCAAAAGTGCCAGTTGCTGGTACTTTCGCATTTTTATAACTTTTAAAACATCCAACACATTTTGTATGACAAACAATGTTAAGTGTTGCCCTATTAAAAATAAAGTAAATAAATAAACTGTGTGCAGTGGTATGTAAAATCTAAAAATATATATATTCTTTTTTGGCATTTGATTGTTCGTTCAGATAGCTTTAATTAATTTTCTTAATTTGATACTTCCTAAATTGTTTAGGTTTGGCTATTTTCATTTTTGGCTGTCCTTTGTTTAACAAAATTCTTTCGTGGGGACACACTGAATTTCTTACTCTTGTTAGACTTAACAAATATAAAAGCTTTAAATGATTTCAACTATGAGTGTAAAGGAATCAAAAGCCTTCATAAAGGATATTCGCGAAGCTATAAAGCTATCAAATTACGCTGACGCCATTCACAAGTGCCAAGTGACTAAAACTGCCAACATTATCTTTTGTTCTCGTTTCTTGCTAATTTGTCAAATATTTCAGCAACTATTAAAAAGTGACCCAAGGAATCATATGGGCTACTTGTTGCTCGGAGCAGCCTATCAAAATATTGACAAGATCGAGGCGGCAAAATACCTACGCAAGTCCATTGAGTATACAGATGGACCGGCAACAGTGGCCCTGCAGGGATTAGCAAATTGTGCGCCGACAGAGGAGTTACCCGATATTTATGATCAACTTTTGGATTTAATACCGTAAATGAAAAGAGCACTGTGTTGCAATGGCAAGAATTAAACATTTTTATAATTATAGAGAAAAATGCACGGACTACTACGAAAAAATCTACCGCCTGGCAATGGATGCTTCGCTGTCGTCTGCTTGTTTAAACTTATTAAAAAAAAGGGCGCAAAATCCTAATGGGAGCTATTCCGATAAAATTCTTGAATATCTGGGCAAAACATGGCTATTTTGTGAAGTTGAATTAAAACCAGCTGACATTAAACTTGTAAGTTTTTAATGTTTTTCAGTATGCATTAAGGAAAATTTTATACCATATTTATTAACTTCATTTAATAGTACAAAATGTGCATGGAACAGTTGTTAACTATTGGGGACACTAATTTAAAAAGCATGGTTTACAAGCGGTATCTTAAGTGGCTTTACAAGCAACGGGATTTTGTGTCCTGTGTCAGGAACGCCAGCGAAATGACAGTTTCGCATCCTCGGGATAGTTACGGCTATGAATGGCTATGCAAATCCTATTGTGAACATTTTGATCAGTCACACAGTGAAACTTGGCAACAGGACCTGCATTTGTCGATACATAAATATGCGGACAAACTGCTGGAGCTAAATCCGCAATCGAATTTGGCATTACTTTGTAAGGCGCTGGAGTTGTATGCCCAGGAGCAATACATAGCGGCACGGAAGTTAGCGCTGCAAGCGCACGAATACCAGCCAACTTACAGGGTTACTCAACAATTGTTGGCACGGATCCATATGAAATTAGGTGCTTACCGAATGGCGTTGCTGCTGTGGCAAGAGCTGGGCGAGAAGCATGAAGAGTATGCGCAGTGTCTGTCATACGAAAAGGACGCTTCAAAGCTCCATGAAGCGGTCAACCTACTAAACAACAACAGCGGAAGTAATGTCAAAGCTTTGGCACGGTCAGTTGTAATCTTTAGTCTTGCTCTTGTTTACAGATATGTGTTTTCAGGTGTTATTATAAACTTGGAAAAACTCAGCTATTGGAGTCTTTGCCACTGGATGAGATTACGCGTGCTGAATTTTTACTGTAAGTTAATACACTTCATTTAATTTATATACTGTCAATCGTTGTACTACCACGGTTTTATCCAAGCTTTGCTAGAAAATCATTAGTATGTGAATGTAAAGAGATGTTGATTTCATACAAATACATTTCCCATTTAGATCCCCCACTGAAGGTCTCAAAGCAATAGAAGGCAATGAATCTTTTGAAGCGCTGCTTCTGCGTGGCAAGTTACAAATAAAGCAACAGAATTATGCTGAAGCACTCAACTGTATGCTGAAGGCAACGCGATTGCAGCCGCACATCGCCGAATGCTTTGAGCATCTTGGCCGCTTGTATCAGGCAACTGGAGACATTTCCCGTGCTCGGAAGTGCTTTGAAAAATGCGTTAGTCTCAACGCGTTAGCCGAACAGGCTGTTGATGCGTTAAGCTCAATCTACCAGGAACTGGGCGAAGAGGATCTTAATGAGGCATTGCTGCTAAACACGGTACATCAATTGAACAACGACGAGGCCATTCGATTGCAATATAAACTTGGATTGCACTTTCTGCAAGTTAAAAAATTAGATAACGTATGTCAGTTAGCCATTTTGTTTTTATCTTACTTTAATTGTTCACACATTTATTTTTCTTTTGTTTAAATAGGCAATTCAACGCTTTCGATTTGCTGTTAAGCACGATTTTAAATGCATGGTATACTGGGAATCTTTGGGAGATGCTTATGCTGCACGTGGTTCCTACAACTCCGCCATACGTGTCTTTGAAAAAATACTTGAATTTTCTCCCGGCAATTGTTATGCACAACTGCAAATAGCACTTATAAAAGCGGTAATTAATTTATAAGCACTAACATATCTTTTAAAAAATATAAATTATTTTTAATACAATGATTTATAGACGATTCGCATGTATTCGGATGCAATTAGCGATTTTAATGCGCTGCTCAAACAATATCCAGATTACGTGCCAGCCTTAAGAGGTGTTGCGGAGGCGCATATTAGCCTGGCGCTAAGCTTGAAAGCGCAGAACCTCTACGGACGCGCCAAGGACAATTTTCAGTTGGCACTTGAACATCTGCAAAGGTTATACAAATATATTTTGAATATTAATTTAGTTTGATCAATAACAAAATATGATTCATTACAGCGTGTTTCTTCAAAAGCTGTCCAAGGGCATGGTTTGGCTGTGGCGAATTACGGCTAGCGTCTTTATGCATACAGCGCAGCTGCCTCCATCATTGGCCAACTTGGATGTGGCTGGCAGCTTATCTAAGCGAGAGGAGAATATTGCTTATTTGTCACGCAATGATCTTTTGCAATTGGCCCAAAAATTTTATTTATGCGCGTTAAAGCTACAGCAAAACACGTTTTTGTGGTACGAATTAGCTATGTGCAGCTACTACAGTGCCGTCTACATGCCGGAGCATGCCGAGCAGCATCTGAAGACCGCTGCTAAGGTATGCAAAATGGCCATCAAAGCCAGCAGCCATCGCTGGCAAAATTGGAATTTGTTGGGTGTCATTAACATGCACTCTACCAGCGAAAATTTGCCTTTGGCGCAGCATTGTCTAATACAAGCACTAGTGCTAGACCGAAAGTCCTACACAGCGTGGACTAACTTGGGTGTGTTATACATTAAGCTATGCGATATTCGATTAGCCAACGAAGCCTTTAAACGTGCCCAACAATCCAGGCCTGTGTATGCCAATGCGTGGATTGGACAGGCCATGGTGGCCGAGATCATCGGTGATCAGGGGGAGGCTTTCGATCTCTTCCGACATTGTCAGCAATTTGAATATCATCCGGAGGCAGCACTCGGCTTTGCGCATTGGGTTTGCCATGTGCTCTCCAATCCAAATTTGCGGGATAAGCCACACAATAAACACGCATTCGATCACATGTATGCGGACATCTATGCCTTGGATGCTATCAATTGGTCTGTTATATGCAATCTTAAATTTAAACAAAAAACATCAATAATACTTCCATTTAGGTATGTGCAAAACGAGGAGGCAGAGGCCTGCGTTTCGTCGCTTACAATTCAGGGATTCCTCTGTGCTCGCCAGAAACTTTATCAGCAGGCAATTAATGCATTTACACGTGCCTGTAAAAAGTGCGAGCCGGGCGCAATTCGTGACCAGCTCTACACAAGCCTTGGCTACCTTTATTTAAAACAGGATCAGCCCGAACAGGCAGTTAGTGCGCTAAACACAGTGGCACACGCCACATTCAAACCAATTGTTGGCTTAGCTTTGGCATATTATCAAGCTGGTCAGCTGAAAGAATCGTATTCAATATATGAGTCCGTTCTTAACAGTATTGTCGGTCAGGATGATGACTTAGTGCCAAACATTTTGGTGGCAATGGCTTCCATGCTCTACGCCTATCAGGGCGAGGCAGATACCAAAACATTACTAAGCCAATGGTAGTCACACAATACAGGCTCCATTATCTTGTGAGATGTTAATCAGGTTTTTTTTTCTCAGCATTCACCAAAAGGGCGTTCCAATTCAGGCATTGTTTTCAGCTTGTGCCATAGGATTGCTTCATCGAGACAAGAATTTGATACAGACAGTTATGTTGGAGCTTAACTTGTATTATTTTGACGAAACGTACTGTGCAGATGTTAGCTACCTTATAGCTCATTACTATTTATTTAATGTAAGTTATATGTACTTTATATATACATTTTTAATTAAATATATATCTTGTTTTATGCTGTACAGGAGGGCTCACGTCAAGCTATTAACTTTTTGCAAAAGCGATTACGCTTGTTTCCCCACATTCAATCCTTGCGCAACATATTTGTCAAGTTTCTTTTGGAATACTTTCAAGAGGATAACTACCAGAGTGTCATATCTGATATGGCCTTGAATGCCTTTAAAATGCGTCGCTTTTGTCTAGACACCAGGTATGTTTATATATTATGCGGGACATTAACTGTTTTTTAATATTAATATTTTAATCATACAAATTACTAATATTGAATTTCACAATGGTTTTATATCTTTTACAAGTTTGACAGTTATTTTACCAATTGATTCTAAAAAAAAAAACCAGCCAAAAATGTTTAATTATTTTCTTATCGTACTATTCTATCACTTAAGAGTTGATATACTTACCTGTACGTATCTAAAACAAATGTGTTGGATAATCTTTTAAAAATATTCCTAGATCGAAGTACAATCCGACCATTTTGATTAGTAGGCTACACTAAGAAAAAAAATCTACATTAAAATATGTTTAATCAAAGCTGGCATGATATTAACTATAACACTAACCAAAGCTTCCATTAAAAAAAAAAAGTCATTTCATTTTAAAGGGTTAACCTAATAAACAAAAAATCGCTAGATTTGTTATCTTTACTGAATGGTTAAGTTGTAAAACGAGATTGCAGGGTATACATGTCACTCTTTTAGTCATTTCTTTTAGTTATGCCACTTTTACCTAATAATAATTAGTTTATCATGGTAAGGATATAGGAAATCGATGACAAGTCAAGGTGTTCGCGAAAAACTTGTGCAGTGGGTACACTTTAAAATGTTAATCAAATTTTATTTAAATTCTTATTAAGTTTAAGTTAAAAAGTCAATGAAACCGTTTATTCGCCTTTTTTTAATTTATTTTTTTTATTATAAACCTTATGCATAACGTTATTTAAAACCTTTTATTGTCTGCAAAACTATTCTAAAATTATTAATTTGTAAATGTTATTTTCGCTTCTTGTTTATATTGTTGGTATGTAGAAATATTGAACTGATTTATTTAAAAATGTATCAAAAAATTATTGCAGGAAAATCAGCGACCAATCAAAAACAGCTATTTATGCCAGTCGTGCTCTTAACCCTGTAAATAAGGAGCATTCCTTAAAGCTCATTCAATCCGCAATTCGCTTGGATCCAACCAATCAAGAGGCAAAGCACTTGCTCTTAACTACATATACATGCTAACATCGACGACGAAGATAACATATTAATCCAAGAATGTATTGTGTGCTTTAGTTTATAAGATATTCAAAAAATCCTTCGAGCCGGAGTCGAACCAGCGACCTGTGGATGTCTACAAAACAATTTCTTACTACAGTCCATCGCTCTACCAACTGAGCTATCGAAGGTTTATATCGGAGCCGGTCCAAATATCGTTTAATAAAAGTCGAACACTAACCATAAAATGTTAAACGCCTAACAATTGTTGATATTGTAGTGTTGCAAAATGCATAATACATTTTTGTGTGCGTGTTTGTTAAAATGCAGAGATGTGGTGACACTGGGTACCATTCTTTTTGATTGGGGATGAAGTGAAGTCAGTAGCATAAAAGCTGTAGAATGTGTAGAGAAAAAGCTAATAAAACCATTATATACTCGTGTAAAAGTGTAATTGCCTTTCTTTGTTAGCTTTAAACATTTGTTTATAATAAATCGCGGACCATTGCTACAAATATGATTCCGTCACCGACTGCACAAAATACCCATAAAGGTATACACACTTATACCCACATGTAAAAAAAAACCTGCTGGCCGTCGGCCGTACCACCAGTTAAACACAAAAATAGCAACAAGGTCAGTCAGTTTAATAATTAAAGGAACAAAACTTGCGGCATCTGTTCAGTTCAGTTGGCGGTAACTGCGGCACAGCCTACGCGCACTTCCAATTGTATTTCTGTAATGGAAAACGAATCTGTGAAGTCGGGACACAGTGGACGCTCGCGACGCTCTCGCAATCACAACAACAATAGTAGCGGGGGCGGTGGTGGTGTTGGTGGTAGTGGATGTGGTGGAGGCACTATAAACAACGGATACCACAGAGATCGTTCCCGACACTCGCATCGCAGCACGCACTCATCTAAGACGAGTGGTAAGGAAGGTAACATGGCGCCCTACCAGACCAGCGTTAATATGACAGGTAAGCAAGATAAATTTATAAATAATTAAATGACCGTAATGATACTTATTTGTCGCTGTTAGGCGATGAGACGCGTGAGGGGCAGGAGGTTATTGAGGTGCAAATTTTGCCGCAGGATGAGAACTGGGGTGAGAATACGACAGCAGTGACAGGCAACACATCAGAGCAGAGTATATCTATGGAGGACATTAACAATATGTGGCATCGCGAGAACGATAAGGGCTTCGGATTCGCTTGCCGACGCTATGTAGAGTCGACTTTTTACTTTCTTCTGGGCTGCACAGCGTTCTTTTCGCCCGTCGCAATGGTGGTTATGCCATACATTGGTTTTTTTCCATCAGCTTTTGATCATCCAGAACTGACGCAAACGGTGCGCGCCAAATTGCTGGCCTGCAGTGAGCAGTGCAAGGGCCAACTTGTTTCACTGGCTGCCCGTCTGCTGTTGCTGGCCATTGGATTGTGGGCAGTTTTCATGCGTCGCACAGTAGCAAGCATGCCTCGAATTTTCTTGTATCGCGCCATTGTACTGCTCTTAGTCACCATTTGTACATTTGCATATTGGCTCTTCTACATTGTTCAGGTCACGAACGGCACAAAGATTGTGGTCGAAACCGGCGGCGATGCCGTCGACTATAAATCACTAGTTGCCTATGCCACCAATTTTGTAGACACGATGCTTTTTATACACTATTTGGCAGTGGTTCTTCTGGAGATGCGCCACCAGCAGCCCTGCTACTACATTAAAATCATACGCTCTCCTGATGGAATCTCGCGCTCCTATATGCTCGGCCAACTAAGCATTCAGCGTGCCGCTGTCTGGGTGCTGCAGCACTATTATGTGGATTTTCCTATCTTTAATCCTTACTTGGAACGTATACCCATCTCCATATCAAAATCGCAACGTAACAAAGTCTCCAACAGCTTTAAGTACTACGATGTTGACGGTGTAAGCAACTCCCAGCAGCAGAGCCAAAGTCGCGCTGTGTTAGCGGCCAATGCGCGCCGACGCGACTCCTCCCACAACGAGCGCTTCTATGAGGAGCACGAGTACGAGCGTCGCGTCAAGAAGCGTAGAGCACGTCTGATCACTGCCGCCGAGGAGGCATTTACCCACATTAAACGCATACACAATGAGCCAGCACCGGCGTTGCCGCTAGATCCGCAGGAGGCGGCGCAAGCAGTCTTTCCATCAATGGCGCGAGCGTTGCAGAAATATCTACGTGTGACCCGCCAGCAGCCGCGTCACACTTTTGAGAGTATTTTAAAGCATCTAGCGCACTGCTTAAAACACGACTTGTCGCCGCGTGCCTTTCTTGAACCCTATCTTATAGAATCACCAGTTATGCAAAGCGAGAAAGAGAGAAGGTGGGTGCAATCCTGGTCGCTTATTTGCGATGATATCGTATCACGGCCCATCAGCAATGAGTGCACGTTCCAGCTTATTCAAAACGACGTCTCGCTTATGGTTACTGTGCATAAACTGCCCCACTTCAACCTTGCCGAAGAAGTTGTCGATCCCAAGAGCAACAAATTTGTATTGAAACTGAACTCAGAGACGTCCGTATGACACCACACTCATCATCATCAGCACACGACAAGGACAATGCCAACGATAACACCAACACATAGCAATCAAACACAGTTTTCATACTTGCATGTGTATGTCTGATACACTATGCCAAAATAAGTTCAAAAGGGGCTGACCGCCTTTTTTTAAATGATTTACCAACTTTCCACTTTAAAGTCAACAAATGTTAAAATAGCTTATTAACCTGATGGATAAAAGTTTCCTTTGTAAGCGTTTCAAAATCGCTGGCCGACTCTATTTTAACATGTTATGTTACATTTAATAGGTTTTACCTTATCCTGATGTATTTAATATAGTATAAGGTAAGGCCAGTAGAAGAAACGTACTGTTTACATTTCTTAAGAACTGTCCTAAGCCGACTTATGCATATCAAAAGTTTTTTTTTTAATATCACATCAACTTATAATTTCACAATGTATTATTTATAAGTTATATCACATTCTACAAAAAATAATTTATTTTTGAATTTTCATTACAATTCATATATATACATTAGCAATGATGCTTGATCATTCATTTTAAAAAATATCACACTTAACACATAAGTATCAATCGAAACATAATCCCCAAAAAACACTGTACCATTTGCCAGATTTATAGTTGTGGGCATTTATATACATGGTACATACATATATATGTATATAGGTATAGGTATTTAGCAGACTCGTGGGAACAGTGTGTTGTTCCTTATACATGCAAATTTTTCACACTATTAAAGCGAGTTAAACAACAAAAATATACCCAACATTTTACTACATATGTAGAATATTGGGAAACCGTCAATACTAACTCGAATGTAACTTATGACAAATACATAACATTAAGTGAGAGACTGCTTATGCATTTTATATACTGAAACTGCCAACTTACTCAAATAGTTCGGGCATAGTACACTTAAACACAATACTTTAAGATTGTATTTAGGATCAACCACATTTTTTAAAATGATAATTAAACTGTATACATGCATGCGCATTAATTGCATACTATAATAACATACATACTTTTAAACTAATGTAGTAATTTTCTTATAATTTGCCGTCGGTACTTTGTTTTATAGCTAATTTTATCTAAAAGAAACTCATTAATATTTATGACTATATTAAAGCCGAATACAATTTTGTGGATGAATATCAAACATTTAAGTTGTATAAATAAATGTAAAAATTTGTTTATTATGGTTACACAACCCCCACCAACCCCCCGTACAGCGTAATTTTCGCATTTAATCTCAAATGTTATCACACCATTCTAATCTTAAGTGTTATCACTGTGGACGGCAATACCCGATAGGGAAAAAAAGGGTATAAAATGCGACTAGCGACAGAATAGGGGTAAGGTTAATTCGTGAATATAGTTGTAAGTACATCAAATTAGATAATTTATTTTTGCTCAAAGTCATTATGCATTTTTACTTAGTTTGTGGGTTCGTTGGTTAGACTCCAAAGAGGTAACACTTGGAACTACAGGATAATATACTTACTCTCACATAATATGGAAGAATGAGCATGATTGTCGAAAAGAATATTTTTTTTTAAACTATTTTTTTATTAAGGGATATCCGAATTATTTTGGTATTTTATGGAAAGTATAAAGGAAATAAAATTACCATTCCTTACCATTTAAAGAATGCCATTTGTGTGGATTGGCGCGATTTCAAACGATGTACTTGCTTCTCTTATTGTGACAATTCACGCATCTGACGATTGTATGTTAATTGAATATTAGTTTCAATGCAAAAGAAGGGTTATAAATGTGGTATTAATGATTTGCTCGTCTAAACTCACAATAGGCGTGTCTCTGCAATTTAGACAGTTCAAGGTAAAATATACGAGGACATTACCGATATCCATTCCAACTAGTCTTCAATAAGCCAAAATAAAAGGGGTTATCATAGTTCCTATGATGCTTACCACTTATCAAGAATAATCTGATCTTGTTTCTTCTTTTTGAGCACCGTCAAAAACACAATGAGTAAAACGTAAACTTTTTTGCAATAACCATTTTGCATTTTTTTTATTTGATTGTATGTACCTAGTACTGAATTTATTATATCGACATAAGTTTTCTATAGAAATATTGTGCTAAAATAATTAGTAACGCATAGTTATATCAGTAATATGTTGTTTGCTGATTTTAAAGACAACTGAAAACAGTTTGCAAATATGTTCTTTTAAAATGTGCGGTCAAATTCTATTTTTAATTTATATTAATCTGTTGACTTTCGTTGCAAATGGTTCTTTTCTGGCTCGTAAAACTCATTAACAATCGCCTCAACCATGCGTTTTAGTGTAGCTGTAAGCTCATCCCAAAGCTTATCTTCAGGCTTGCCGCACATCTCAGCATAGTATTTCATTTTTGGCTCGGTTCCACTGGTCCGCAGTGTGACTACAACGCCGTTTTTAAATGTAAACGTTATCATTTGAGAACTGGAGCTGACCGGCAGCGTGGCCTTTTTGTCAGAATTGCTGCTATCAAAGCCGGTTGTCAAATCTCGAACGTGCTCAATTTCGAATTCGCCATTAAGAATGCTTTGCGGATAAGTATTCTTCTTGTTATTGTCAAATGTTCGCAAGCGATGAAAGACTTCCTTGATAAGCACTTGGTCGCTACAAATGACATAGGAACAAATGCTCGTGTGGTAGCCATACGTCATGTATATGTCGCGCAGCTTATCCTGCAGACTCATTCCCTTCTTGAAGTACAAGAAATTGGTCATCGTGGCGACGTGCGCCGCAGCACTAATGCCGTCTTTGTCCAGAACGTTTGTAGATACCATAAAGCCAATGGCTTCCTCAAAAGCAAACAGTACCTTTTTGCCAGCCAACTCCTCCTCGATAGCCTTATTGGCCATCCACTTAAAACCGGTCAGCGTCTCGTGAAAAGTAAAACCTTTTATGGCTGCCATGGACTTAAGTATTTTTGAACTAACTGTGCTGGCAATCATAACACAATTCGATACATCTTCTTCTGGATGCAGCATCTTAAATAGCTCTAAAGACCACCATCCGAGCAGTGCACCCAATTCGTTGCCGCTAAAAAGCTTGTATCTATTATTATCGCTTATTTCGGCAACCGCCAGTCGATCGGCATCTGGATCGTTGGCCAATATGATTCGACACTTTTTTTCACTTGCAGTTTTAATGGCCAAGTCCAATGATTGCTTTCCCTCTTCGGGATTTGGCATTGGCGTTGTCGGGAATTCTGGATCTGGCTCAACTTGTTGGCATACAGGCACAACGGGCTTAAGGTTAACTTGTGTGAAGGCTTGCGTCACATATGGATACCCAACGCCATGCATTGCCGTATATGCAAAAAAGTCATCAGGACACCCGGCATTATCTTCTAGCAATGCACACGAGAACTGCTTTTTTAGCTCCTCAAAGTAGTAAGGTACAACTTGATCAAATGGATCGATCAGCAGCCCCTTGGACCATAGTAAATCCACATCAACTGTCCAATAATTGTTCGTTGGTTTCAAGTTATTTAGAATTGACTCGTGGATTCCAGCGTCGTGTGGTGAAATAATTTGAGCACCATTGCTCCAAAAAACCTACAACGCATATTACAAATTATTTATAAAATAGAACTTGTCTGTCGCGCTTTTATATATCTTTACGTACCTTGTAGCCATTATCTTGCTTGGGATTGTGCGACGCAGTTACCTGCACTCCGGCCAAACAGTTCAGTTTTTTTATGGCGTATGGCACAATGGGCGTAGCTGCAAACTGCTTGAAAAAATATACACGGAAATTGTTGTTTGTAAAAACAATAGCCGATAACTCGGCAAAACGTTTGCTGTTATACCGAGCATCATAGCCAAAAACAATGCCACGTTGGGACCACGAAGTCTTGTCTGGATACTGATACTTTATATATTCACACAGACCCTGGGCGGTTCTAAAAATAATTTAAAGTTTTAAAGTGCCATACATTAGTATGTATATAAGTATACATTTGGACGGAAACTTACTGAACAACAACCAAATCATTCATGGAATCAAAACCAGCTCGCATTTCAGCACGTAAGCCGGCCGTACCAAAAGTTATACGGTTACAGAGACGGAGGCGGAGTCTGTTATGAACAAAAGCCAACAAGGGTAGTTAGCAATTGATGTGCATAGAATTTTAATTGAATATCTACTTACGTATCCCACTTTTTATTCGAAACTGCATACTGAATTTCATTCTTGGTTTTAGAATTACCGTCCCACTGCAACCAGTTTTTTATTTGTTCATCGAGCTTTGCATCACCTGAGAGCATCATATTCTTATATTCCAATAGGTTGAATTGGTTGTCTGCCGAAAGTCTGTAATTTGGTTTACATATTATGCTATCAATTATTTTTCTTGTTGACATAAATATTTGCATAAAACAAAAATAAATGAAATAATTTATAAACATATAGTACTTAATTTACTAACTTGACCTTAATTGATAGCCAGAAACAACTTTTTACAACATACATACATAAACTTGCATGTTAATTTATGAATTGAAGCTTATCACTTAAACTTACCCGGTAGCATAAGTCCCTAGCAAAGCCTTACACTTGATTAAGAGAAGCAATAATTCACAATAATGAGACCGTATATTGCAAACAAGAAATTGCTAATAGTTTGTAAAATATGAAATACTCGTTGTTATTGGTGTATCGAGGGTGTGCATACACAAATATAAATTTAGTGCTTATTTTATCTTATTCAGCAAACAAACAACAAAAGAATGCCAGCTCTTTAAAGTATAATGTTCAAGGTAACAAGTTATTGTAAAATAAATAAGTTTCAAATCATTTATTGATTCTTCAGAAAACTCAACATTATACTATTAAACAGTCTGGTAACACCGAAAACAAATAACAGCCTTTCTTTCAGTTAACCGGGTTAAAACTATTAAATATTAACTAACATTAAGCCCTATATAATGTGAAAGAGAGCAGAGGAAAAAATTAAGGTTCCTAAGTCTGTTAAGAAACCACATGAAAAGTATGCAAATCGAAATAATTGGTTGTGCTAGTGTGCTGCCACCTTATTTATAGTTTTTTTTTATAGCTCCAGAAAAGCTAGAAGAAAAGAACTAATATAATTTTTGTTAACCATGAGCGTATACTTACTATAAAACGGTTTAAAAAGCTAACTCATGTTAGTTAGTTAAAAAAATACACACCGAGTTTATCTAACAAAGTCGTCTTTTGTGTTTTTAATTAAAAATGTTTGCTTAGTAAGAATCTACGCAAATTCCATACAAGTGATTTTCTCTCTGGGTAGAATTATAAAAGTATTTCATAAAAAATGAGATTTTTATTGTTCAAGAAAGTGATGTAAATATATAAATTGTATTTATAGTAATAAATTATAGCTACCCACCAACATTTAGAAATGAACGATATATTTTATTTAACCAAAGGTATCGATTATTGAGGCCATGAAAAATTGGTGATCGATGATTTTGCATTTTATCATTATCGATATTGCTGCTTTGTCATCTCATTTTTCTCACGATGAATACATAAATTGTTAGCAAACCGCAGTAAATTGGATTTGGTAAAGCATACGCGAAAAAATTTCTTAAATAATAGTTTTGTTTTTCAAAAAGCATACAATTTGTTAGTGGTAAGTTGTAAACAGTTGTGCCACATAAATATTCAATCGTGGCATGTATACTTAAGCATACATTATTGATTTACCTGCGTCTCGATGTTCATGTCAGGCGCCGCCATTTTTTTTTGTTGTGAACACTATTTTCACTTTTGAGGTATGCTTCTGTACAAAGTTATTTTGCAGATGTTTTTAAGAAGTACAAATAATAGTTAACAAATAAATGTACACATAGATTTATCTTAAAGTGATTTTCTCTGTTCGTAGACTTGGTCACAGGTAATAGCAGAATCGCTTATAACAAATTCCGCTCCAGCTCATGAGTATTCATAGAGAGGGAGCTGAACTTGATCGTATAACAGTCAAAATCCACAATATGAAACGCAGCGCATCTCGCTCACCAGGCAGAGGCAACTTAGTAAGAAATTCTCGCAGCATGGGTCGTGGCTACGATAATGGAGGCGGTGTGCCGGGCGATTCACCGGAACGTATTTCACCGGAGCGCATGCGACGCCGGTTAGACCGATCACCAAGTCCACGCG
>JAWNNR010000405.1:0-12716 GCA_035044725.1 Scaptomyza caliginosa
ACCATATTGCTCGGGGTGGCTGCAGCACCACCATAGACTTGTGACGCGACGGCGACGACCGGCGGCCAGGCCGGTGATTGCGGCGGTGAGCAAGAGTGAGTGGTGCCAGAGACGGCGGAGAGGATGCCATCGGCAGAGAAGGAGTTGCGTGGGGCTTCCGGCGCGGCGGAGGTGATCTGCGGCAGTGGCGACGTGAGACCGATGGCTGTCGCGACAGGAGCGCGGCCAGTTGCGCCGGTCCCAGAGAGCTGTACGGGTACACACTGCACGGGGTTGAACATGTCGCCGACCTCTTCGAGAAAAGAGTGCGGCATTTCGGCTCTGCTGTCATGCATCACGGAGTGCGGCAGCACCGTTACCACACTGGAGAAGCACTGTCGCAGAGCGCTGCCACAGGTGACGGGGGGGCGCGGAATCGCCAACTTGACATGGAAGCCGGCGTCCATGCAGTGCTCCGATGTGTGTGTGGACAACGGTGGCTGCCGCGTGACGGCAGCGGAGCCCGTGCAACTGTCCAGGAAAGGCGCAGAGGCGGCGGTGGCTATCGCCATGGAATGGCACCGCCGTGCCGACAACCACGTAGACGAGAGTTCGCGTGTGCAGCGCGTGGCGCTGGCTTCAACGTCTTTCACCGAGCCATCGGCGTCCGCCAGAAAGTACGGCGGCGGCGTCGTTGACGGCACCATCCCCTGCAGCGCCTCCATGATGGTCTCCTCTGGATGCGCTGTGCAATAGTTCTCCTTCTTGGAGTCGCTCAGTCGGTGCTCCACGTCCGCTCCAGTCTTCGATGCCTCCTTCCGCAGTGCCAGCAGCCGGTCACCGTCGCTGACGTAGCGTGTCGCCGGTGTGCTGGAATGCCGTCTCGCCCGCGCCGTGAAGGTGTTTTGCGGCTGCCCAGAGGGCGGCATGGGGGAGCAGCGGAAGTCCTGCAATACGTTGGGGGTGCCGTTCAGTAGGCTGCTATTGCCGCCGTCATCGACAATGGTACGCCACATCGGCATCACCCCACCGACGGCCATGCCGTGCAGCAGCGTCTGCCGGACCTCCTCCGATGGGATGGAGCTACGCCACATGGAGCGGCTGCTGTCCGCCAGCGAGTCCCCACCGACTCTCTCTTGCTCCACCCCCCTCGCCGCCGCCGCCGCCATTGCCATGGTCATCGCGGAGCTCGAGCTGCGCCGCTTCGCCAGCGGTATGTGGTTCAGCGGCGGGGAGTTGGCATAGTCGCACTTCGATGACCAGTCGGCGGCGGCCGCTTCAATCCGTGCATCGGCAGCCGGCCGCACGGGCCTCGTCGGTGGCGCAGCGGCAGCGGTGGCGGTGATGGCCTTTTGGACTTCCTGGGTGCCCCGCGAGCGACGCGGTGCTGGCGCTCATGAATTTGGGCAGACCAAGCGCCATCGAGCCAAAATTGGGGCAGGGTTGCAGGTGGGGGTTGCTGAGGACGGACGAGATGCTGTGCGCCTTCTGTGTTGCCACGTCGCACGACAGACACGACATCTGTGGGGAGGTACTGTAGAGCATCGTAAGAACGGGCGTGGCACTACCAGCAGCAGGAGCAGGATTCGGAGTTGAGTGCTCGCTGCCGAGGGGCTCGAGTCCGATGAGTGGCTCATCGCTGCTGCACGAGGTACCATATGCTGGTAGCAAACGCCAATCAGTCTCTGGCACTTCGGCTACTTCAGTACCCCCTAACCCACTCGTTGCGGAGGGCGAGGTGACACCGTTGCCATTACCCGCAGTAGCCGCTACGACTGCTGCCCCTGGAGAAGCCATGACTGCCTTCGAGCTGATCAGCGAGGACGGCGACACGGCAAGGGTTGGGTCATCGCCGTCTCGATCGACGGTGGAGCCGCTGCCGACAATGCAACACGGTGTGAGTGTCGGGTTGCGCGACATGCCGTGTAGCGAGTTCGACGCATTCCACCCCCTGGCGAGCGACAGACTGAAGAGCTGAATAGAGATGGGGCTGGTGATGAGCATCGTGCGGCCGTCAAACGTCACGGAGCGGCGATGCAAGTCTGTGTCTTTCCCCCAGTAGCGAGGCCTCTTGTGGAGGCATGACGGCTGTGCAGTTCCCTGGATCGCTGAACGGCAAGGGGTAGAGGCCCCTTCCCGCTGCTGCAGCTGTAGTAGTGGTGCCGTCACTTCCTATGTCCCTCACCGCAGCCACGGATGGTGCTTCTCCTCCTCCCCCGGGTTGCGTCGCGTGTGCCTCATCCCGGGCAGCGGCATCGCCAGAGGTGCGGCAGCGCGGACCGGACTCCAGTGACGATAGGCGGCCAGTGGATTTGACGCGCAGCAGCTGACGATTCCCTTCGAGACGGCGCACAGCGGCGGCGGAGGGGACGACCGACCTATCTAGCTCGCGAAGGTCGCTGCCGCGCTCCATGGACTTGGGCGGGATGAGGGAGAGGAGGAAGGAGAGGAGGAACGTGGTGCTCTACTGCCCCTCTGTCAGTCTCTGTGTTTGTGTTTTGAGCAAGCAGCGCTAACTGATAGAGAGCACACAGAGAGGCAGTAGAGGGAGGGACGGGAGTGACGACAGATGATACGAAACTCGTGCAGAGATGGACGACGCTCTCAAGAAAGGAAAGGGGGGGGGGGGGGAGGAGGGAGGAGGGAGGAGGGAGGCAGATAAACAAAAGTAATATTAATAACAAAAAGTAACACCCCTCTCTCTCTGTAGCGGGTGTGTGTGTATGTGGGCTTTGGCGGCAGCAGCTACCCAGGGAGAGACGTCACTATACCTCTGGATGTATATATGATATCTATCTATCTATATACAATTCTTTTCGTGTGTGCTACAAAGAAGAAGCCTTTCGCGATGCCCCCCCCCCTCCCCCCTTGTCTCACAGCAGGAACAGCAGCAGCCGCACTGACGAACAGGAAAGCGGTACGGTCACACAGGCAGTGGGAGATCGATTCGTACGTCCTCCGTAGCGCACCGCCCCAGCCTTCTTCACAACAAGCAACCAACAGTCACACACAGACACAGACAGCCCTCCTTATGAGGGGGAAATTAAATACAAGAGAGGCAAAATGGGGGAAAAACAAAACAAAACACACACAACACACCAAAGAGAAAACTGCTGAGAAAAAAAAAAAAAGAAAGACGGCGGTGTTAGAGAGATGTATTGAGAGAGAGGGAGAGTAAGTCAGTCAGTCAGTGGTGGTGGTTAATGTCTTCCTCTCTCGCACTTCCTCTCTGCTGCTCTTCCGTGGATCAAAGCGGACCCTTATCGATGGAGAGAGGAGTGGATTTCACCTTTTCTTTGAGCTAAGTATGTATGTGTATATCTATCTATATATAGAAAGAGCGATGATGGCGACGACGGAGCGGAGTTAAAGAGCAAGAACGGTCGAACACTTCCACACACACACACACTAGCTACCTGGCAGAGAGGCAGGAGAAAGAGAGAGGAAGGGAGGAGAAGTGGAGAGAGACGCACAGACACCTACACACATGCACACCAAGCAACCACACACAGACAAAACATCATGTCCACCGACTCAGCTCCTCTCTCCATTTTCGGTATTTGGTAACACCGAGGTTGGTATGGTACCGACGGACGATTCGATGGATAGTGATGCCTCCAGCCGCAACGGCGGGAGAGAGGGAGAGAGAAGTAGAAGCCTCCATGCGACTCAGCGTTTATCACTGGGACTCGCACTTTCCACTTCCATTGGTATTCCCCTCCTCTTTTTATTTTTGTTTTTTTCTTCCGCTCTTCGTTAGAGCGTGACAGAGAAGACAACATCGAAATATAATTCTTAATAACAAAAGAAAGAAAAAAAAAAAAGAAAAAGGAAGCGTCACCGCAGAAAGTGACACACACACACACACACACACGCACAGAGGCCGAGAGACAGACACACGCAGAGGCGAGTGGCGATGGGCAGCCTCCCATCCGTGGGGAGGGGGGGGGGGTGGACGTCCCCTTCTTCTTCTTCTTGTTATGTTTTCTTTTCTTCTCCGCGTCTTCGTCGTTCGTTGTTCTTTGGTTTCTCATTAAAAAAAAATAATAATCAAACACACAAAAAGATATATAACAAAAAGAAACGCCAATGCAACAACAGCAACAACAGGCCGGAGTAGCCTCCCACCACCTCCTCCTAGTCCTCGTCGTAGTCCTCGTAGTCCTCGTCATTATCGCCCCCTCCCCCCTCTCTTTATTTTTTATTTTCTTCTTTCCATCCTATTGGAGGAGGGACTATCCACCGACACCCACACCGCCTCTCACTGCATCACCCACCGGAAACGCACTTCAAAATCATTTTCTTTTTTTAATAGGAGGCCCAACTCCCGCCGCCCCCTTCTTTGCTGCTGCTGCTGCTGTTTGACACCTCTCGTGTGGCACATCTCAAGAGAGAAGGCGGAAAGAGAAAAAAAAAAAGACGTGAGACGAGGAGGAATGAAAGGACAGAGAGGGGCTGAGAGGTAGACTGGCAGAGAGAGAGAGAGAGTGGTCACGTTGGACACATCTCAATTTCCATCGCCCACCAACATCTCTCTTGTGGTTGTGGCTTGCCTACTCTGTCTCTTGTTATTTCTTCCCGCCAGCTTCATCACGCACTGTCACCCCTCATGCTCGAGGAGGAGGGAGGACCAATAAATCCCTCTCTCCGCCTGCCTGTTGGTCTACCACCTCTCCTCCCCTTCTTTCTTCCTACATCACACTTATTATTTTTATTGTCATCGCTCCTGTCAACAGCAGCAGCAACAGTAGACGACGACGACGAGGGGAAGCGCTGCTCATTCCTTTTCATTTCCTCTCTTCCTTTGCTCCGCATCTTCTTTGCTCTCTCCTCTCTGGATGGGTCCGGCCCGCCGTATCGCCCTTGGCTCATTTTTTTTCTCCATCCGTCCCGAACAAATTAACGAGAGAGAGAGAGAGAGAGACAACGACCTCTTCCCCCCCTCCAACAATAGAAGCAGCAGTCAATCAGCAGCACGGAGCAAGTGAGCGAGAGAAGGATGGCGACATGGGAGGGGGGTGGTGGCGAGAGATGAAGATATAGAGAGATAGACAGATGGTTCGATCTCTCTCCATCGAGAGAGATGGATGCATAGGGATGCAATAGAAAACAGAAAAGGAGGAAGAGAGGGAAAGTAATAAAAAGAACCACCACCACCACCACCACCACCAGTACCCCCCTTTTTCCCTCTCCCTCTCTGTCTGTACACAACCGTTGGTCACTTGCCGCTCGCGATGTCATCTCTCTTTCGCTCACTCGTCGCCTTTGATGGAGCGAGCGAACGAGCACCACCAACACCAAGTGCTCGAGAAGAAAAGGAAAATCAAAAGGGAGAGAGATGGCGCAAGACACAGCGGCAGCAGAAGGGGGTAGCAGTCGTAGTTGTAGTGGTTGTGAGTGTCTCAGCTGCCCACTACCTCTCAATATATAACTGCAAGAACAGAAGGAGGAACGGCAGCAACAATAATGGAGAAGGAGCAGTGCATTGTTTGCTGAGGAGTTCTCTTCACCCCCCCCCTACGGCGTGTCAGACTCTCCGCCTTGCCCCTCCTATTTTGTTTATCCTTCGTCCTTCTCGCGGTCCGTGCCGGGTGGCAGCCTGCTGCTGCCCGCCTCACCGACTCCACTCGTCTTTCTTCCTCTCCTCTCGTTTTCATCCCCCCACCAAAAAGGAGAGGAGAGAAGTGGCGAGAGTGCTGACACACACATACACACACACACACACAAACATACAGTGAGAGAGAGAGACAGCGGTATGTCGAGGCAGGTATGGGTGGGTTTTTGGGTGTGCATTTCTTCCACACGTAAGTGAACAAGGGCAATGCAAGCAAAGCAAACAGACAAAAGGAAGATAGCAAAGCGGTGGTAGAGCTGGCGGCAGTCACCTCGCTTCGTACCTCATCTCCCCTCCCACCCCCCTTTTCCCTGCTCATGTCATGGTACCATCACCCGTAAAGCAAAACAACAACCACAGCAGCAAGAGAGCATCCAAACAGGCAGCAACGTGGTGATGCAGCGGACTGACAACTCTGTGAGAGGCCCAGCGAAGTGAAGCAGTCAACAACAACAACAGCAACAACAAATGAAAGGGCGATCCGATGTGGATAGGCATAGATGCAGTCCAATGGAGAGGGAGAGTGAAGGGGGCTCTGCCCCCCCCCCCCTCTTTCGTCTTCGTTTTTTATATATTTTTAAAAGTTTCCTTCTTTCGAAGTGCTTGTCGCCAACAACAGAAAAAGAAAAAAGAAAGAAGAAAATAATACTACTCATAAAAAAGGACCCAAGTAGGAGTAGTCGTCGTAGGAGTGCCTTCGAGTGATCCGTCGATGAGGGGGGGGGGGGGGTGCACACAAGTGACGGAGAGAGAGAGGGGGGGGGGGGGGGAGAGTGACGATCGCGCTGCTTCTCTCTCTCTCTTTTTTTTTTTAGCTTTGCTGTTGCTTCGTTGCGTGTCTTCTCTTGCTTCCCCTCTCCCC
Source organism: Scaptomyza caliginosa (assembly GCA_035044725.1). Classification (NCBI taxonomy): domain Eukaryota; kingdom Metazoa; phylum Arthropoda; class Insecta; order Diptera; family Drosophilidae; genus Scaptomyza; species Scaptomyza caliginosa. The sequence goes on from JAWNNR010000405.1 coordinate 6,456, forward strand.
CCCTCTTCACTTATCGCTTTCTCCTATACACATGCGCAGAAGAGGAGCAGCGCCAACACCATGTGGGTTGATGGACTGTTGGTATGGCCAGTTGGGAGAGGGGAGGCTGCCTCTCATCCCTCTTCTTCTGCATCCCACTCACCAGAAGAAAACAAAACAGAACAAAAAGTAAAATAATAATAAAGAGAGAAAAGACAACACCAACACGAGACACACACACACAGACAGACAGACAGACAGACAGACAGAGAGAGCGTGTCTTGCCTATGAGACAGGCCACCGCTGCGCACGTATACACATACACCACTCATACATCTCCATCTCTCTCTCTCTCTATATATCTCTTTTCTATCGATCGAAATCTATCGAGCTATACAACTTTCCAACTAAAGAGAGATGCGACTGTTAACAGCCATCTATATAGAGATGCAATAGGATCACCATACCATAGATCTGTGTCCATAGTCTGTAAAGCCGAATTGGCAGCTTCGCGCGGAGCCATCGCCAGCCATCTCTCTCTCTCTGCGTGTCACCCTTTCATTTCTCATTCATTGGAGGGAGCGGCAGCGGCGGGAAAGTAGTGAAGCAACAGGAACAGACAGTCAGTCAGCCAGAAAGAAAGGGAGGAGGAGACCATGTCACAGGCGCGTGCCAACGCCGCCCCCCACCCCGCATCGATCCGTGACGCTCATGCCGTTGAGCAGCAGCGATCAGGCAGAGAAGGGAGAGCCGGCGAAGTGCGAGGTGAGAGGACTGCTCGATCCAGAGCGTCGGTGCCTCTCCGCTGGCGTGTGATACGATGAGTAAGTTGGGTAATTTATTTTGTACATGTGCAGAGGAAAGAACGAAACAAACACACACACACACATACATGGGTACATACATACATACATGCGTACATACATACATACATGCGTACATACATACATACATGCGTATATACGTACATACATACATACATACGTGCGTACATACATACATACATACATACATGCGTACATACGTACATGCGTACATACATACGTGCGTACATACATACATACATGCGTACATACATACATACATACATGCGTACATACATGCGTACATACATACATACATGCGTATATACGTACATACATACATACATACGTGCGTACATACGTGCGTACATACATACATACGTGCGTACATACATACATACATGCGTACATACATACATACATGCGTACATACATACATGCGTACATACATACATGCGTACATACATACATACATACATACGTGCGTACATACGTACATACATGCGTACATACATACGTGCGTACATACATACATACATACATACGTGCGTACATACGTACATACATGCGTACATACATACATACATACATGCGTACATACATACATACATACATACATACATGCGTACATACATGCGTACATACATACATACATGCGTATATACGTACATACATACATACATACGTGCGTACATACATACATACATACATGCGTACATACATACATACGTGCGTACATACATACGTGCGTACATACATACATACATACATACATGCGTACATACATACATACATACATACATACATGCGTACATACATACATACATACATACATACATGCGTATATACGTACATACATACATACATATGCGTACATACGCATGTACGTATGTATGTATGTATGTATGTACGCATGTATGTATGTATGTATGTATGTATGTATGCATGTATGTATGTATGTATGTATGTACGCATGTATGTATGTACGCATGTATGTATGTATGTACGCATGTATGTATGTATGTATGTATGTACGTATGTATGTATGTATGTATGTACGTATGTACGCATGTATGTATGTATGTACGCATGTATGTACGCATGTATGTATGTATGTATGTATGTACGTATGTATGTATGTATGTATGTACGCACGTATGTATGTATGTATGTACGTATGTATGTATGTATGTATGTACGCATGTATGTATGTATGTATGTACGTATGTATGTATGTATGTATGTATGTATGTACGCATGTATGTATGTACGCATGTATGTATGTACGCATGTATGTATGTATGTACGCTGTATGTATGTATGTACGCATGTATGTATGTATGTATGTATGTATGTACGCATGTATGTATGTATGTATGTATGTACGCACGTATGTATGTACGCATGTATGTATGTATGTACGCATGTATGTATGTATGTATGTATGTATGTATGTATGTATGTATGTATGTATGTATGTACGTATGTATGTACACATGTATGTATGTATGTATGTATGTATGTATGTACGCATGTATGTATGTATGTATGTATGTATGTACGCATGTATGTATGTATGTACGCATGTATGTATGTATGTACGTATGTATGTATGTATGTACGCATGTATGTATGTATGTATGTATGTTTCGTTCTTTGCCTCTGCACATGTACAAAATAAATTACCCAATTTACTCCATCGTATCACACGCCAGCGGAGAGGCACCGACGCTCTGGATCGAGCAGTCCTCTCACCTCGCACTTCGCCGGCTCTCCCTTCTCTGCCTGATCGCTGCTGCTCGACGCAGTGAGCGTCACGGATCGATGCGGGGTGGGGGCGGCGTTGGCACGCGCCTGTGACATGGTCTCTCCTCCCTTACTTTTGTCTGGCTGACCAAGCTGCTGTATTCCCCTGTTGCTTCACTACTTTCCCGCCGCTGCCGCTCCCTCCAATGAATGAGAAATGAAAGGGTGACACGCGAGAGAGAGAGAGATGGCTGGCGATCGCTCCGCGCGAAGCTGCCAATTGAGCTTTACAGACTATAAACACTTAATACTATGGTATGGTGATCCTATTGCATTCTCTATATAGATGGCTGTTAACAGTCGCATCTCTCTTTAGTTGGAAAGTTGTATAGCTCGATAGATTTCGATCGATAGAAAAGAGATATATAGAGAGAGAGAGAGATGGAGATGTATGAGTGGTGTATGTGTATACGTGCGCAGCGGTGGCCCTGTCTCATAGGCAAGACACGCTCTCTTCTGTCTGTCTGTCTGTCTGTCTGTGTGTGTGTGTGTACGGTGTTGGTGCTGTCTTTCTCTCTTTTATTATTATTTTACTTTTTGTTCTGTTTTGTTTTCTTCTGGTGAGTGGGATGCAGAGAAGAGATGAGGCAGCTGTTCCCCTCTCCGACTGGCCGTGGAAAAGATCCCATCAACCCACATGGTGTTGGCGCTGCTCAATACTTTCTGCGCGTGTATAGGAGAAGGAATAAGTGAAGAGGGGGGGGAGAGGGAAGCAAGAGAAGACACGCAACGAAGCAACAGCAAAGCTAAAAAAAAAAAGAGAGAGAGAAGCAGCGCGATCGTCACTCTCCCCCCCCCCCTCTCTCTCTCCGTCACTTGTGTGCACCCCCCCCCCCCTCATGGACGGATCACTCAAAGGCACTCCTACGACGACTACTCCTACTTGGTCCTTTTTTATGAGTAGTATTATTTTCTTCTTTCTTTTTTCTTTTTCTGTTGCTCACGGAGACAAGCGCTTCGAAAGAAGGAAACTTTTAAAAATATATAAAAACGAAGAACGAAAAAGAGGGGGGGGGGCAGAGCCCCCTTCACTCTCCCTCTCCATTGGACTGCATCCTATCCCTATCTCCACATCGGATCGCCCTTTCATTTGTTGTTGCTGTTGTTGTTGTTGACTGCTTCACTTCGCTGGGCCTCTCACAGAGTTGTCAGTCCGCTGCATCACCACGTTGCTGCACGTATTTTGGATGCTCTCTTGCTGCTGTGGTAGTTTTTTGCTTGGGTAGTGGTACCATGACATGAGCAGGAAAATAGGGGGGTGGGAGAGGGAGATGAGGTACAAACAAAGTAGTGGTTTGCCACCAGCTCTACCACCGCTTTGCTATACTTGCTTTTGTCTGTTTGCTTTGCTTGCATTGCCCTGTTCACTTACGTGTCGAAGAAATGCACACCCCAAAAACCCACCCATACCTGCCTCCTCGAACTGGCTGTTCTCTCTCTCTCTCACTGTATGTAGTTTGTGTGTGTGTGTGTGTATGTGTGTGTCAGCACTCTCGCCACTTCTCTCCTCTCCTTTTTGGTGGGGGGATGAAAACGAGAGGAGAGGAAGAAAGACGAGTGGAGTGAGGGCAGCGGCAGGCTGCCACCCGGCACGGACCGCGAGAAGGACGAAGGATAAACAAAATAGGAGGGGCAAGGCGGAGAGTCTGACACGCCGTAGGGGGGGGGTGAAGAGAACTCCTCAGCAAACAATGCACTGCTCCTTCTCCATTATTGTTGCTCATTTCCTCCTTCTGTTCTTGCAGTTATATTATTGATGGTAGTGGGCAGCGAGACACTCACAACTCTACAACTACGACTGCTACCCCCTTCTGCTGCCGCTGTGTCTTGCGCCATCTCTCTCCCTTTTCATTTTCCTTTTTCTTCTCGAGCACTTTGGTGTTGGTGGTGCTCGTTCGCTCGCTCATCAAAGGCAACGAGTGAGCGAAAGAGAGATCAGACATGGCGAGGCAAGTCAACGGTTGTGTACAGACGGAGGAAAGGGGAAAAAGGAGGTACTGGTGGTGGTAGTGGTGGTGGTGGTTCTTTATTACTTTCCCCTCTCTTCCTCCTTTTCTGTTTTCTATTGCATCCCTATGCATCCATCTCTCTCGATGGAGAGAGATCGAACCATCTGTCTATCTCTCTATATCTTCATCTCTCGCCACCACCCCCCTCCCATGTCGCCATCCTTCTCTCGCTCACTTGCTCCGTGCTGCTGATTGACTGCTGCTTCTATTGTTGGAGGGGGGGAAGAGGTCGTTGTCTCTCTCTCTCTCTCTCTCGTTAATTTGTTCGGGACGGATGGAGAAAAAAAATGAGCCAAGGGCGATACGGCGGGCCGGACCCATCCAGAGAGGAGAGAGCAAAGAAGATGCGGAGCAAAGGAAGAGAGGAAATGAAAAGGAATGAGCAGCGCTTCCCCTCGTCGTCGTCGTCTACTGTTGCTGCTGCTGTTGACAGGAGCGATGACAATAAAAATAATAAGTGTGATGTAGGAAGAAAGAAGGGCAGGAGAGGTGGTAGACCAACAGGCAGGCGGAGAGAGGGATTGATTGGTCCTCCCTGCCTCCTCGAGCATGAGGGGTGACAGTGCGTGATGAAGCTGGCGGAAGAAATAACAAGAGACAGAGTAGGCAAGCCACAACCACAAGAGAGATGTTGGTGGGCGATGGAAATTGAGAATGTGTCCAACGTGACCCTCTCTCTCTCTGCCAGTCTACCTCTCAGCCCCTTCTCTGTCCTTTCATTCCTCCTCGTCTCACGTCTTTTTTTTTTTCTCTTTCCGCCTTCTCTCTTGAGATGTGCCACACGAGAGGTGTCAAACAGCAGCAGCAGCAGCAAAGAAGGGGGCGGCGGGAGTTGGGCCTCCTATTAAAAAAAGAAAACGATTTTGAAATGCATTTCCGGTGGCTGATGCAGTGAGAGGCGGGGCGGGTGTCGGTGGATAGTCCCTCCTCCAATAGGATGGAAAGAAGAAAATAAAAAATAAAGAGAGGGGGGAGGGGGCGATAATGACGAGGACTACGAGGACTACGACGAGGACTAGGAGGAGGTGGTGGGAGGCTACTCCGGCCTGTTGTTGCTGTTGTTGCATTGGCGTTTCTTTTGTTATATATCTTTCTGTGTGTTTGATTATTATTTTTTTTTAATGAGAAACCAAAGAACAACGAACAACGAAGACGCGGAGAAGAAAAGAAAACACATCTCTCTAACACCGCCGTCTTTCTTTTTTTTTTTTTTTTTTCTCAGCAGTTTTCTCTTTGGTGTGTTGTGTGTGTTTTGTTTTGTTTTTCCCCATTTTGCCTCTCTTGTATTTAATTTCCCCCTCATAGGAGGGCTGTCTGTGTCTGTGTGTGACTGTTGGTTGCTTGTTGTGAAGAAGGCTGGGGCGGTGCGCTACGGAGGACGTACGAATCGATCTCCCACTGCCTGTGTGACCGTACCGCTTTCCTGTTCGTCAGTGCGGCTGCTGCTGTTCCTGCTGTGAGACAAGGGGGAGGGGGGGGGGGCATCGCGAAAGGCTTCTTCTTTGTAGCACACACGAAAAGAATTGTATATAGATAGATAGATATCATATATACATCCAGAGGTATAGTGACGTCTCTCCCTGGGTAGCTGCTGCCGCCAAAGCCCACATACACACACACCCGCTACAGAGAGAGAGGGGTGTTACTTTTTGTTATTAATATTA
>JAWNNR010000407.1:0-104689 GCA_035044725.1 Scaptomyza caliginosa
TTGAGCTATTGAGCTTTTTCAATAGCTATCGAATTTTTTCACACAAAAATAAATAAATAAAAAATGCACCGAAAATTGCATAAATATAAATATAGTTTATTTGCCTTCGTGGCCAAAGTAAACTATATTTATATTTATGCAATTTTCGGTGCATTTTTTATTTATTTATTTTTGTGTGAAAAAATTCGATAGCTATTGAAAAAGCTCAATAGCTCAACAGTCTATGTAATCCTCTTTAGTTATTTGAGTAAGTTACCTCACGTATATCAAAAAATTTGTACGTTTACGTTCACCTACTCAACTTGTATCTGCTGTAATAAATATTGCAGCTTATGATGCTTACAATTAAGCCTCATCTTACTTTCATAGCATTTACTTCTATCTTACACTAGTGGGTGTTTAGACCCTTCATACATATACACGCCTAACTTTTCTGATGCAATAGGTCTTTACGAATGTTGTATCAAAATATTGCTGGCATTCGGACCCAATAACAATCTTTTGGAAACTTTGGTTAATGAATTTAATGTCATAGTATTGGGTTAGACTTGGCTTTATCCTAATTTCTATGATTTCGAATGATTCATACAAAGATCTTTGAAGTCCTTCTAAAAGACAGGAATACTTTAAATACACATTTTTCGAGGAAAGATGGTATTATAATTTCTTTTAAAATGTTGAGTTAAAGGAATCACTAAGTATTTGCGATCTGTAGGATTTCAATCTAGTAAGGCTGGACTGGATTCTGTTCAGTAGATAAATTTAGTATGATTCCTTGTATCATCCACTAAGCTCATGAAGTCGCTTTGCGAGACGATTTATTCAGCATGGGTTTGGTACAGATTATTTGATATATAAAATATTTTTTACTTTCACTTTTCATGATACACAAGGCAAGTCATAATTGAAATGACTTGAAAAATCTCTCAAATTTACCAACTTTAGTAATTGTTTCAAATAATGCGACAATTGCAGCTACACCTGCACCCTGTATGACTCTGTGTCGGTTTTGCCGATATAAATGGCTTGACCTATTAGTCCATTTTGACGCTAGTCTTAGCTTTGTCAAATAACTTATCTATACTTTGCCAAAATCAAATGTTTGGATATGTAGTCGAAATGCTGCTTAATTTATTGGACCAAGTTGGCGGGAAAAAAGCTAACGACATACTTCAAAAAGATTTGAATGAAACACTAACAAATGCAAGAATTTCTACAGATTTTAAGCCAGAGTAAATAAAGTAGAAAGTTGGAGTCACATAAATTGGAAGCTTAATCCGATTCCTCAAAGTTGTGCATAAAATATTTTAATGTAACGCCCACCCATAACAGGCGCCCACGGAAACCCGTTGTTAGCGGTTGGTACGTCTACGACCTTTTGCCGAACTTGAATTTTTTCCTTTTATATCATAAAAACTCAAACGATTGCAATTCCGCAGGTATGCCTCCGCAGGTTCATCCTTTTGAATGACGGCGCAGTCAGTTGAGAGTGGAGAATTGACAAGAGCTTCGTCTGAAAGATCTCTGAACAGGTTGTATTTTAGTTTATTTGTATTAACTTGCACAGGACTTCAATCACTAGCGATTTGCTATCATTATTGATGACGCATATGGACAAACACGCTGCGGGGCCATTCGGGTGTCTTCCAATCATAAGCCAATGTCCGCTTACCCCAAAAAGTTATGGTAGTGGGACCTTATGCATGCTAATGAATCGGGCTAGTAATGTAACCCAAGCTGTGTTGAAATCAATTGGGTAGCCTTAACAGAGTCTAATTACTCTATCTAAAGTATTTTTCGTATGTGCTATCTCTGAACTTAACAAACGTTTGCTTGTCTCAACAGGGTTCTTGTATAGAGAGAGCAGGACTGTTTAAGAAAATTTTTCCTATTATAAAGTTGTTAGAATAACTTCCTTGACCTTGTTGACGAAGTTGCCGTAAACCAAAAGCACATAAGTACATAAGCTGACTGCTAAAGGGCTTTGCAACGCACTTGAAACTATTTCCACCAAGGACAGGGAAATCCTTCGATGCACAATTGAATTAACTGAAGATATAGTTAAAGTCAAATCTGGGTCCGATAATAGACGTGCGTGATAGACTTATATGTATTGATACAGATTGAAAACACTTATTTACACTTTTGCCAACAAGTTGGCTTCTCTCTCTTTGTGGGCTATTAAAATTATTGGAATGAAGCTGCTGTTTTGCTCTTGTAAGAATGTTCTGTTCCTTGCAAACTCTGTTTGCTTTCAGACCTTTTAACCCCTAATGGTTTGAATTAAACTAAAGAAAGCTGTTTTTCTCTATTTTACTTTTTCTGTTGATTTTTTTGTTTGTTATCGTGCTTATACTGGCTGAAAGTTTTTTTACAAACGAGCAACGAGTGCAAAATGTTAAAAAATGTTCTTCATTTTTTACGAACATATTATAGTCGACATAAGCGTTTGGCTCGATTACTGCTGGTCGATTGAAATGTCAGTCGAAATAACAATCAAACAACAATCAAATAACCGACCCAGAAAGAGCATGCCGAGTCTGTGGGCAGGCTAGACACTGGGCATGCAAACTATAGGGTTTGTTTAACGTGACGTTTTCATTATGAAGGATTACACCCACGGTGCTCGTATATCTAAGGATAAAGCACAGCGGGTCTGGTTTAAGCGCCAGACAAGCGTCCCTTCGATAAAAAGACAAAAGACACAAGTCACCACGATACTCCCACATGAGGACCTACTTTAATAATTTGCCTTGGAGCAAACTTAACCCGTGGTACCAACTAAAGGACTCGGGTGGCCTCCTTATTTTAGTCCCGCACACTCGGATTTAGGGCACCATTAATTGTGTCTCTTTAAGTCGCCTCATACGACAAGCAGTGACATACTGTGGCGGATATTCTGTTGCCCGCCAACTACATAGGTGAAACCAGTGATACTATGATGTCCAGGTAACGGTAGTTCCTGCCATATGGTAATATAGTTTCTCCAAGTCGTAGCAGAGAAGAAGCTTCTCCACAAGCTGGATGAGTCATTGAAGCATCGCAGTCCACGTCACATGATCAAAGGTGCCCTTGAAATCAATGAATATTCCGAGTACGTATTATGCCACACTTGCGTCGACTGTGGTTTTCAAGTGCCTCTAGGCGTTCTCGACGCAAAGTCCCGGTCGAAATCCAAATTGACATCTGCTGCCGGGTGATAGCATCTCTTTCATGCGGCGGAGCAAAGCTCTAAACTGCGCGTTCGGGATTATGAAGTTGTGATCACTTACGTCCCATTCGTCCACTCTCCAGTCATATGTAGCCCACATAGACGCTGCTGCACTGACGATTGTCACATCGATATCGCTCGATTGTCGAACGTGTACACACGTATTGGGTACGTTCAAAACATCGGCTCGAGAAAGCTCAGAGAGCTTGTAGTGTAACTCCACTTCCGTGCTGAATTGGCAGTATACGAAGGTCAAGAAAAACGAGCCAAGTTTCCCAATGATACTCACGCGTACGTCAAAGTGATGAGTGGTTCCAGTGGCATGCAGATGGCGTCTGGGTCATTCACGATGACTGCTGCCGTTAATTCGCGTACCTCGTGCACGCGAACGCCTAGGGTGGGTGCCAATTCTTACATAATCTTCTCTGCCACTTGTCTGCCGGACAGGTTGGCACCTTGGCTGGTCACAACTGCCGACCTTGTCTCCACCGGCTTCCATATCCTCGGTGCGTCGACGGGGGTAGATGCTGCAGCGTGCACAGCGAAGACGTTGGCCGACTAGATGGTGGATCCACCCGTCTCCACGTGGCCTTCCAGGACCACGGATGGTTTGTTTAATAATTAGCGCATCGTATTGTGCGGCCACATCAAAGATCTGCATGGCTGCAGCTGGCTTCAGTCCTCCGTGAAGGACGGCTTCACTTACAGCTGTAGAGTGGACTCCGTGCTGCACAGTGCTGTCGACGTGGCAGCGGAGCCATTAGCAGAACTGGGGGCAGAACCAGTGGTAGAACCGGTATCAGACGCGGCGGCAAAAACGACGAAAGAGCCGGTGGCAGAGCTGGCGACGGGACCAGCGGCGGAGCCGATAGCTAAAAAGACCGTAGGGACGGCAGCAGAGCCGGCGGCGGTGATGGCAGCAGGAAGAAATCGAGAAAGTCACGGCTGGGTAGGTGGGGTGAACTCTGACTCGGGCGGTGCCAAAGGGAGAGCTGTCTGCAACGGCAGCGGCAACAGCGGTGGCATCGTATTTGCTTGCCATTCCCTCGTCTGACGACTCCGCAAGCATTTCCTTTGCCTTCCATTCCTTACGAGTGGGACGCGCCGTCGCCAACGAGCTGTCCGAGCCCTCACCCAGATCGCTTAATGAGCGACTGCGCAACTCCATAACCGACTAAGGCTTTTTAGCGCCACGTAGATTTACTCTTTTAAATACTAACACTAATACCACTTAATTTTACCGTTTATTGCACGTGCGCACTACTACAGGTACACGCACACGCAAACGTACTAGCACACGCACACGCACACGATCGTACTCGGACAAGTACACGAACACAATGAAAGAAAACACCGTTGTTCCTTATCTTGTTTTCCCCGAAAACAAGACAGATAAGTACCGTTCACTATTTGCAATTTGCAATTTACAATCTCTCAGCGGAACGAAAAATGTCGTGGCTTTAATGTATTCAATGGTATAATTTCAACTAATTCCAAAGGTGCCGACGGCTCAGCGGGCTCCTTGGCGCATGGACTACAATTCGCCGTCGGCTGCATACAAATTCGCCGTCGGCAGATTGCCGATCGGCCCTTTTTACAATATTACTTAATGACTAAGAGCGCCTTCAAGGTCTCTTAACTTAACGTATATAAACTAAAATGTGCTACTCCAACATTGCGGCGCCGTTGACGAGCTACGGTCTTCAACAATTCGGGACCTGCGCCAACTTGTGAATTGACCGCCTAATGATGCCGGCCCGTGTTCGCACCCTGCCGTACTCTCCCGATTATCCATTTTTGCGAGGGGGTGTTGTCGTCGTAGACCAACACGACCGCCTCTTCGACCAGGTTGGCCTCTCCTGTCACCCACTGCGGCCGTTGCTAGTAATCCTTGGACTACCTGCGCCAAAAGTGCAGTTTGAGCTTTGACAACTGCTGCCACCGCTTCAAATATGCGGGTTCGGGCTTGTTAATGGTCTCTCCTGGTCCGAATGCGTGCGGCAGCGTCAGCAAAGGCTGACCGATGAGCAAGTGTCCTGATTTTAGCGCTTCCCTATCGTTGGGATCGCTGGTGTCCTCTGCCAGAGGCCTAGAATTGAGCAACGCTTCGACATTCACCAGATGCGTGCTCAACTCGTCCGTCGACAGGTTTGCGTTGCCTGCCTTGCGCACCAGTCGTTGTTTGACAGCCTTCATTGCTGCCTCCCACAGGCCGCCGAAGTGTGGGCCCCTGGGAGAAGTAAACCTCCACTGGACCGACCTCTCCACCGTGTACTTCAGCAATTCCTCTTGGCACTGGTGCCATGCCGCCTGCAGCTCCTTCAGCAGGTTGCTCGCTCCCACGAAGTGGCGTTGTCCGAATATATCGTCTCCGGCAACCCTCGTCTCCCAATGAACCTTTTAAAAACATTGTGAAACGAATCAGTCGATTAATCGGTCACAAGCTCTAGGCAAGGCTCTCAAGGCAGTTCACCCTTCAAGGAAAAACAAACAAAAACCGCAACGTAATGTTAAACATGTGGTCTACCACTAATCCTATAACTTACATAAAAGGGTCCACAGAAATCTACTCCACCTACCCTTAATGGCCGACCTTTTTTATTTATTGTTTTAACACTTAGCGGAGCTACCTTGGACTTTGCCGTGAGAAAAAACACCAACTTTCTTGTTATTGCATGTTTGAACATAGATGCAACAACCATAGGCTTGACTGGAGGCGTCAGCAAAACCGAACCTTTTGGTATGAGTTCAAACACACATACCTTGGTATCCAAATTTTGTGCAAGTCTCGAAGCGATCGGTAAACTTGTTCCAAGCTGTATGTAGGTTCATTGTAATAGCGTCATCCCAAACTACCTTTAGCCTCCACAATTCCTGCAACAATATTTTTGCCTTAGTGACAATTGGACATAGTAAGCCCGGGGATCAAACAAACGAGAGGCTATGGACAAAATGTTACGTTTTGTTGGGTTTAAGAATGCGAGGCTATCCACGTCGTGTTGATATTTACACACATCTTTTCGAGGTGCCCATCGCAGACCTAATGTTTTAACTGAGCTTTGCTCATCGATTTTTATGAATATTTCTGCACTGGCGTCGCTCTCACCAAAACGGTTTTCGCAATTGAAAGCCCATTTAGCCAGTGGAAAATCTGCTGAGTGCAATATCTGAGTAACCTTGCTGCAGGTTGTGTCAAATTCCTCTAAACTATCTGCACCTGCCAGCATATCGTCTACATAAAACCAATTTTTAATGACATCTGCGCCAATCGGGTGAGATTTAGCGTAGATATTTGCCAATTCAATCATACAACGAACAGCCAAAAAAGGTACTGATGCTGTACCATATGTAACAGTATTCAACCTGTATGCCTGCACATTTTGCGAAGTGTTTTCTGTCCACAACACGAGTTGGAAGTCTCTGTCGTTCTCTGAGACATTTATTTGTCTATACGTTTTTGAAATGTCGGCAGTTACGGCATATTTGTTCAATCGAAAGTTGACCAATGCTGAATCCAAATCCCTCTGAATAGTTGGCCACTACCATAAGTGTTTCATTTGATGAAACTGCTGTTGACGTTTTGCTGGAAGCGTCGAAAACAACACGAAGTTTGGTTGAGGTACTCACAGGTCTTAGAACACATTGATGAGGAATATAATAATAATACTCTTTCATGAAGTCATGATACATATTTTTAAGATTGTCATCTCTTGACAGTTTGCGCTCAAGTTGTAGAAAGCGTCATTCAGCAGTTTGAAAGGACAGGCCAAGAACCTTGGGATCAGTCTTGAAAGGGAGATTCACTTGGAAACGACCGGAAGATAACCGTTGAACAATTTTCTTAAAATGTAATTCTCAGCCCTGTTGCTGTTGTAGATTGGACAGTGATCCAATTCCCAAAAAGGATTAACTAATGAATCGAGAGAACAATTATACACTTGAGCTACCGAACCTTCACTGGGCTTTTGTCGAGGCACTTGTCCAGTACATTTGCCCGCAACAATCCAGCCGAGCAATGTTTTTTGCATTACTAGCAGTTCGGTATGTAATTTTATTTGTCCAACACATAATAACCCATTAAACAGTTTTGCTCAGCAAAACGTCCACCTTAGATGGGTTTATGAAACTCTGGATCAGCCAATTTAATATATTCTGGTATTTTCCAATTTAGAATGGAAATTGACTGTCCGGGCTGAGATGTGGAAATCGATTAAAGTACCCAACACTGCCCTGAGGGGAGCGGCAGTTCCGGCAGTTCACCGGGCTGGTGTATTTTGCTGCAATCTGGCCAGGCTGTCCGCATTGGCGGCAGATTTCGCTTTTGAAGCGGCATTGAAGAAAAAACGAGCCAAGTTTTCCAGTGACACTCACGCATACTTCAAAGTCGGCATCTGGGTCGTCAACAACGATTGCTGCCTTCAGCCGCTTGTCCGCGAAAACGCGCATTCCCGTTATCCGTCCAGCCGTGTCGGCGTAGGGCTCCTGGACAAGGGCGAGGCCGTGACCAGAATACCGCATGCGGGCTCCGAGCTCGATGTTGGCAGCTCGGCCACGGCCACAATTCGCTTGGGTGAAGCTAAACATTAATGTCTAGCTTGCACCCTTGTTAGCACAGCACCGTTAACGGGACAGGCCTCCCAAAGTATGTAATGCCCTGAAGGAAGCCCCTTAAAGTGGCAGTTCCGGCAGTCCACCGGGCTGGTGCACTTCGCCGCGGTGTGGCCGGGCTGGCCACATTGGCGACAGACCTCGCTCTTGAAGTGGCACTGAGACACCTGATGGTCGAGTCCGACGCACCTAAAGCAGGTAAAGGTGCGGACGAGCGGCCGGCATCGGTATGCAAACCACTTGATGTAGACCCGTCCGGTCTTATCAAGCACGGCTAGTGCTTTCTCGTCCACCTCAAGCGTCAGATTTGTTGTGACGCCGTTGGTGACGGACCATGGCTTCGTCTCCAAGTGCGCCACTTGTTTGAAGGCAGCTGGGGAAAATTCATCTTTGTAGTTGTTTATATACAACTCCTCCATAAAAACTTACGGCGAAATGCTGGTGTCCACATCCATGACGTTTACCTTGTGGAGCAGTCCCTTGTTTTTGGCGACTTTTAGCCCAACCTCCGAGAACTTGGCGTACCCGACTCGCTCAATGATGGCGTGCGGATAACAGCGCCACCATCGCGCTCTCACTCGGGCCGTACAGTAAACTGAATAGCGCCACCTAGTCCGCACTAAGTTCTTGCACTGCTTGGAAGGCGTGGCTAAACAAGCCTACCATATGTCGAGAAATACCGGTACCTGGGCATCACAGTCAGCGAGCGGTTGAACTTCAACCTGCATATCGCGTCCTTACGTGATCAGCTGACTGGAGTCGTTGGGGCTTTGGCACGTGTACAGCAGGTCGACTGGGGTGTCAGTCCCCGCGACAAGCGGACCATATATGTCGGACTCATGGTGCCTTGTGCACTTTTTGGTGCCTCAGTGTGGTATGACGTGGTGAGGAGCCACCTGACAGCGAAGAGTAAGTTGATCTCATGCCAGCGGATGATTCTCTATGGATCGCTGCCGGTATGCCGCACAGTGTCCACTGTCGCGATGCAGATCCTTGGTGGAGCTCCCCCGCTTGACCTTGCTGCCATGCGCTTGGCAGTTAGGTTCAAGCTCAAGCGAAACTACCCGTTGTAGGTTGGCGACTGGCTGTTCGGCCGAGACTTGTCTGGTCTCGACTGGAAGCAGAAGATGGCGCTGCTCGACGAATGCTTGTTGCGAGAGTGGCAGCTCAGGTGGGATGGTGCTGTACACGGCCGTGTTACACACCGATTCATCTCGGACGCAAGCTTCGTCTTCAGCCGACGAGAGTTTGTATTTAGTCTGTGCGCTGGTTTTATTCTGCACGCGAGGAGAATCAGCACCACGCCTGCATGTATTTGCGGGGCGGCGTCTGAGGACTAGCGTCTTATGTGTAAGCCCGCTACATGCAGACTTGCGGAACCTCAATGGACTAGGAGTTTACCTGGAGAACGACGCGTGGAGAGTGTCGGAGGTGTCACAGTCCCTGGAGAGGATGCAGCGGCTCATCCTCTTTGCAGATGCTGCATTCGGAAGGCGGTTGTAGCTGGTTGGCGAGTTGGCGCAACCTGGGCTACAAGTCCCGGACTTTTAAGCCATAACTGGTATCACCCGTGTAGTTGGCGGGCAACAGATTACCCACCGACTAAGAGAGACACCGGGGTTTCCAGTCCCAGGCTTTTAAGCCAAAACTGGTATCACCCGTGTGGTTGGCGGGCAATAGAAAACCCACCACAGTATGTCACTGCTTGTCGTATGAGGCGACTAAAAGAGACACCGGGGTTTCCAGTCCCGGGCTTTTAAGCCAAAACTGGTATCACCCGTGTGGTTGGCAGGCAACAGAAAATCCACCACAGTATATCACCGCTTGTCATTGTAGGCGACTAAAAGAGACACCGGGGTTTCCAGTCCCGGGCTTTTAAGCCAAAACTGGTATCACCCGTGTGGTTGGCGGGCAACAGAATTTCCACCACAGTATGTCACTGCTTGTCGTATGAGGCGACTTAAAGTGGCACCTGGTGCCCTAAATCCGAGTCTGTCGGGACTAAAATAGGGAGGCCAACCGAGTCCTTTAGTCGGTACCACGGGTTGAGTTGGCTTCCAAGGCTACTCATTGAGGATAGTGTCAACCCTTTCCAATTGGGTAAATGTGCAGCCGAACGATGTGCATTTAAAAACTGGTACCGTAAAAGAGGCGCTAGTCTGGCGCTTAATCCAGACTCGCTGTGCTATATCCTCGGATATGTGAGCACCGTAGTTGTAATCCTTCACATGGAACATGCCACGTTAAATAAAAGCTATAGAGATATAGTTCGATTGTCCCTATCTACTCCAGTTGTATTTTGAGAGCCGTCGCGAACGGTTGCCTTTCGTTTCTGCGCGCATCAAAAATCAATTTTGTTCGCTTATCAGCAGTTTTATTGCTTTGTTTACGCGTTCGCTGACAATAACAAGCAAAAACAAGATAAGAACATAGCGGTAAAAATCAGTGTCTGTGAATTCGAGTTTGTGTGAGTGCACAAGCAGTGCAAACAGTCCAGCAAACAGTCCAGCAAACAGTTCAGCAAGCAGTACAGCCAAAAGTACAGCAAAAACAATAAAAACAAGCAGTGCAACAAGCAGTGTAACCAAGCACTGCACAAATTGGTTGAAAACCTTACTAAGCGAAGTCGATACCCACTAGTGTGGACACGCACCAGTGCCACCACATAGTGAGAACAACGCACGCCACCCACAGGTGGCACTTTACCCGAAAGCGAGTCAACGGAGAGCGCGATGGATCCACGCAGCAAGTCGCTGAACGAACTGGATGATGCCTCAGATGTGTCGGAGATGAGCGCAGCATCAGTAAAGAGCGTGAGGAAGGCCAAAAACAGGAGGGCCAGGCAAAGGCTCACAGAATCTTCGGACGTACGCGTTGCTGGATGCTGCCGCCGTTGCTATCACCCCCGCCGACGCTGATGCCACCACGCTGTCCACCGTCCCCTCGTCCGCCCCCTCGCCCGCACCCGCTGCCCCTGCTGTTGCCACAACTACTGCTCCCGAGGCCAGTCCCAAAGCCGTCCCCGTCACCGCCCCAAAACCAGTCCACCCCGTTGTTGCTGATGCCGCCACGGCTCCCAAGCCGCTTATGGCAACGCTCGCCACCTTATTTACTATAACTGTGCACGTGTGCTGCTATGCCGCCGCAAGAGAAGAAAACGGCTGAGCGAGGTGTGGAAAAGACGTTGATGGTGTCGTCGGATGATGACTCGTCAACGACTTATGATGCATCGGGTGATGACGCCGAGGTAAGAAAAAGGGGATTGCTGAGTAAAATACAGTTGAGGAAGGCAACTTCCGAGATGGCTGTTAACTCAGCTGGTAAGAATGCTGATGTGCGGCGCTCGGAGAGTGATCTGGTAGTCACTCGTAAAGTGCCAAGAGTGAAAGGAGAGGCGTGTATTTCGGGCACGCCTAGTGTGAGTGCTGGTGTTCCCGCTGTGGGGGAACCCATTGCTGCGTGTTCGGCGAGCAATGGGTTGCCGTCGAAGCGGAAGGGAACACCGATCGAACAAATGAAGGCGATAAGCAAAGAATTATTGGAATGTGCACTCGTAGAGTGTCAGACGGGCACTGTGTTTGGTAGGATCCTTGGCTACACGACACAGTATGAGGAGCTGCAAGATGTCCAAAGAGGCCTTTACCAAAGGCGTCCGCATTGTGAGTAAGCCCTGGTCAAAGGAGACTGACGGAGCAGTGAATGTTGTCGGACGCTGCTAAGTGGTTCTCCTTCCGAGTGAGGAATTTTTACCCGGTAATGGGTTGCTACCGTTGCCTTGGCTTCGACCATAAGGTAGCGGAATGCCAGTTAAAGCAAGACGTTTGTCGTCGCTGCGGCCAAATGCACTGTTGTGAATTCAACTGACTGGGATGTGTGTGTGAGCCTTACAGGTGCTTTCGGCAATTTGTATGTGGCAAGCGTATACTGTAAGTTCGGGGATCCCCTCGAACCGTATATTGCGTATATGGATGAGGTACTACTACTGGTGAGTAGCGATCCAATCATCTTTGGTATTGACGCGAATGCAGCATCCCCCATGTGGTTCAGCAAAATTCCCTGACAGGCGTTTGGGTATGCGAACCATTCTAGGGGTGAGTTGCTGGCCGAGTGGGCTGTGTCCCAAGGTGTCGTGGTCGCTAAAGAGCCCAGCGAGTGGTACACATTTTCGGGTGCGATGGGTCAAGATGACATTGATGCCACTTTTGTGAATGTGGCAGCAACGAGAATGTATGATTTCCGATGGAGTGTATTGGGTGGTCAAGCTGTAAGTGACCACAATCCTATTGAGACTGTCATCACGTACACCCCACCTATGCGTGAAAGTGTTGGGGTAAATCGCTGGCGCACTTGTGGTGCGAATTGGACCCTTCATGAAGTAGTTGTGAGTGAAGCGGCAACGCAAGTTCCGCTTAGCACTTTCAGTGCACTGGGTGACTTGTGCGAATGATCGCTTGTTTGAGAGGTATCGAAAGGTCATCCTCAAACGAGTGAAGTGGTGGACGCACGAGTTGAACATTAAGCGTCGGTCAGTTCGGTCTCTGAGGAAGCGATTCCAACGGGCCAGATTACCTAAGTTGGCCGAGAGTGTTGAGAAAGTTGAGTGAATGTGTCTGCCGGGAATTGGGTCTCTGGGAGAGCTATTTCTCTGATAGACGAGCGTGTGTTGTAGGGCGGAACGAAAGTGTGAGTGTGAGTGTGGTTCGAGGCTGCCCGCAGGTTTCTATCTGTGGCCCATTTATATGGAACCTCATGATGGATTCCTTGCTGTGGCAGCTCGAGCGATAATGCAAGTGCTGTGCGTATGCGGACGATCTGCTCATCTTGGTTGAGGGCCAATCGCGAGCGAATGTAGAGGCAAGTGCGACTGAGTACTTGCGTGTTGTGTATGAGTGGGGTCTCAGTGTTGGCGTTGGTTTGGCAAAGGACCAGACCGTGGCAATGTTTCTTAAGGGCAAAATGTCACGTAGTCGTCTTCCAATTGTCAGACTTAATGGCGCCAGACTGAGGTATGAGTCGTAGGTGAAATACCTCGGCGAGAGGATGTGTTTCACTCCTCATATCGCATAAGTGAAAGGGCGATTGGTTTGTTTGATTGGACAAGTGCGTCGGATTTTGAGAAATGATTGGGGCCTCAACAGGCGTGCTGCTCGCACCATATACAATGGTCTATTTGTTGCTTGTGCAACTTATGGATCGTCTGTGTGGTGTAAGGCAGTTACGACTGTTGCAGCGTGTGATTTTGCTTGGGTGTTTGCCAGTGTGCCGCACTGTCTCTACGGAGGCAATGCAGGTACTGTTAGGAGTAGCCCCTCTTGACTTAGAGATCAGGCGTCGCAGCCTGACCTATAAGATCAGCAGGAGGTTGTCGTTGCTGCAGAATGAATGGTTAGCGGGAAGGGATGTGGAGAGCCTTGGACTCACTGAGTGTAAGAGATTGTTGCATGAGTGTGTTCTGTCTGACTGGCAGATCAGATGGGACACTAGTGTGAATGGGAGGGTTACTCATAGGTTTATTCGGGAGGTCACATTTGCTGTTGACCGACCAGACTTTAGGCTTCACCTGAGTCTGGGATTTTTATTGACGGGTCACGGGTCTCTTAATGCATTCTTGCATTCAAGAGGACTCAGTGATAACCCGGCGTGCCCTTGTGGCTGGGTGGGAGAGACATGGGAACATGTTCTCTGCGAGTGCCCTTTGTATGCGGATCTTCGAGATCTAAGTGTGCTTGGTATAGTGCGGAGTAGTGGCGGGTTTGATGTGAGTCAAGTTCTCTCCACTAGGGAAAAGTTTTTGAGATTGAGTAAATATGCACGAGCTGCTTTTGGCAGCCGACGTCTCATACGTGGAGAAGTCGTATGAATGTTGAATGTATGATGTGGGGGTGTGAATGTTGGGGTGTATGTATGTGGTGCTGTTTTGCGTTCGGGGGTCACCAGTCCCGGCTTTATGGGGCAAAACTGGTAGTACTTGTGTACGAGTTCTGACCGGAGGACTGATCCGGTACCACGGGCGTCTGGGGTGTTCAGGGGCGGTCTCGGCCTTCGACTCCCAGCGCAGTTGTTGGGGATATCAGCTGGCCGCCTAGCGGTCTGACTACGGTCAGTTATTGAATGCCGCCATTGCGGAAGAGAAAGGAATAGGCCTCGCTCCCCACAGTGAGAAAAACATGTCCATAAAGCATGGCGTATACTGTTCCACCTGTGATTTGGTGTTATGCCAATTCGCATTCTATTCCGCACAGTGATATCTTTTTCTTTTTTCTGGGCCACCAACCCGTAACTGTTTTGGAGTTTAAATTGGTAATACCTTTGGTACGAGGTCTGACGGGAGGCAATTTTTCCGGTACCACGGGTAATCAGGAGCCCGCAGAACCTAGTTCTGTCCTGGTTTTTGGTTGCGGCCCTTCGGGGAGTTTTTGTGGTGGTTGCGGTTTGACACCCAAATGCGGGTAGAGTTTTTAACTCGGCGTGTTGTTGCGCAATACAACAAGGGTGCCGTAACCCATAGATAGGCGGCGCTCCTAACCAAGGTGGAAGTTAACGACCAAACAGAAGTGAATTTAAATTGGTACCGGCGGAATGTATGTTCCAATGGGGCGGTAATTAACGCCTAATTTAATTCCTGTGCTTGGGCACCGTGAGATTAGGCCTTACGGCAGGTGCTCACGTTAAACTCATTCACTTCTGTCCCTATCTACTCACCCGTGTGGTTGGCGGGCAGCAGAATATCCACCACAGTATGTCACCGCTTCTCGTATGAGGCGACTAAAAGAGACACCTGGGTTTCCAGTCCCGGGCTTTTAAGCCAAAACTGGTATCACCCGTGTGGTTGGCGGACAACAGAATATTCACCACAGTATGTCACCGCTTGTCGTATGAGGCGACTAAAAGAGACACCTGGGTTTCCAGTCCCGGGCTCTTAAGCCAAAACTGGTATCACCAGGGCTGGTGCACTTCGCTGCGGTGTGGCCGGGCTGGCCACAGTGGCGACAGACTGCGACAGACGGCACTGGGATACCTGGTGGTCAAATCCGATGCACCTAAAACAGGCATAGGTGCGGACGAGCGGCCGGCATCGGTATGCGAACCACTTGATATAGACCCTACCGGTCTTATCAAGCACGGCTAGCACTTTCTCGTCCACCTCCCATTGTGACGCCGTTGGTGACGGACCATGGCTTCGTCTCCAGGTGCACCGCTTGCTTGAAGGCAGCCGGGGAGAGCTCCTCCTTGAAGTTGTTCATGAACAACTCCTCCATGAAAAACTCCGGCGAGATGCTCGTGTCAACATCCATGACATTCACCATGTGGAGCAGTCCCTTGTTTTTGGCTACTTTTAGCCCAACCTCCGAAAACTTGGCGTTCCCAACAACCCGCTTCAACTCGCTCAATGATGGCGTGCGGATCACAGCGCCACCACGCTTCAATTCACGCACCTCATGCACGCGAACGCCAAGCGAATGAGCCACCTCCCTCCTCACTTTGTCGGCAACTTCCTTGCCCGATAGTTTGTCGTTGCAGCTGGTGAGTACAGCCGACCACGTCTCCACGGCTTTCCTCGCTCTCGGGGCAGCAGTTGGGGCGGAAGCAACGGCGGCTGGGGACTGGAAAGCTGTCGGCTGGATCCGCGTGGTTGGAGCTGTCTCCATCCTCTCCAGCCGGTCCGCAAGGACACCCGATCTGACCACCAGTTTGGCGACCAGGGCGTTGTACTTGGCGGCGGCGTCAAATATCTGCATGGCTGCATCTGGCTCCAGCCTAGCGTGCAGCACAGCCTCCTTCACAGCGCGTTGGATCGCCGCGAGTTCTTCTGGACTCAGTGTCCGATGCCGTGGCGGTCGGCGGCCGTGTAGCGCGCGCGTTGGCCCCATAAGGGGCTTGGGAGCCGAGGCGGCATCAGGGACAACGGCGGCGGGCATTGGTGCGGCGACATGGACGCGGACGTTGGCGGCGGCGGAGATGGCAACGCGGATGGTTTCGGGCACGGTGGTGGTGGCAGCGGTAGGGTCAGCGGG
The DNA here is from genome assembly GCA_035044725.1 of Scaptomyza caliginosa. Classification (NCBI taxonomy): domain Eukaryota; kingdom Metazoa; phylum Arthropoda; class Insecta; order Diptera; family Drosophilidae; genus Scaptomyza; species Scaptomyza caliginosa. The sequence continues at coordinate 15,835 of JAWNNR010000407.1, forward strand.
GTCGGCCAAAAGGGCAGACAAGGGAATGGCGGACGGGGGGGCGGCAGCCTCCAGCAACGCGTACTTGCTCACAGCTCCTTCGTCAGATGACTCTGTGAGCAGTGCTCTTGCCCTCCTATTTTTTGACTTCTTGATATTACGCGCTCCCTTCTCCGATAAAGCGCTTTGGATGGACACATCCGATGGATCGTCTAGCTTATCCAAAGATTTGCTGCGTGGATCCATCACGCTCTCTCCGTTGGCTTGCTTTCGTGTATAGCGCCACCTGTGGGTGGCGTGCGTCGGTTTCACTATGTGGTGGCACTGGTGCGTGTCCACACTAGTGGGTATGCGACTTCGCATAGTAACACTGCTTGTTGCACTGTTTTTGCTGTACTTTTTGGATGTACTGCTTTGAACTGCTTGCTGGACTGTTTGCACAGACACTGATTTTTACCGCTATGTTCTTATCAGCGAACGCGTACACAAAGCAATAAAACTGCTGATAAGCGAACAAGTTTGATTGATTTTTGATGCGCGCAGAAACGAAAGGCAACCGTTCGCGACGGCTCTCAAAATACAACTCTGAAGCAATGGGCAGTAAATTGCCGCAATCCGATATTGAATTTGTGAAAGGATAGGGTAACACACTGTGCTGCACGTCGGGAAACGCTCAGCGGCTTCCGCCAGCAAGGGGCGAGTGGGAGTTACAAAGCACTGCCCCACATCACGGAAGAGCGGCCGGCATCGGTATGCAAACCTTTTGATATAGACCCTACCGGTCTTACCAAGCACGGCTAGCGCTTTCTCGTCCACCTCCAGCGTGAGGTTTGTTGTGACACCCTTGGTGACGGACCATGGCTTCGTCTCCAAGTGCACCGCTTGCTTGAAGGCAGCTGGGAAAAATTCATCTTTGTAGTTGTTCATGTACAACTCCTCCATGAATGCCTCCGGTGAGATGCTCGTGTCCACGTCCATGACGCTTACCTTGTGGAGCAGTCTTTTGTTTTACGCTACGTTCAAGCCCACCTCCGAGAACTTGGCGTTCCCGACAACCCGCTTCAGCTCGCTTAGCAATAGCGTGCGGATAACAGCGCCACCACGTTTCAATTCGCGCACCTCATGCACGCGAACGCCAAGAGAAGGCGCCACTTCCTTCCTGACTTTGTCGGCAACTTCCTTCCCGACAACTTCACAGCATTCCTTGCTCTTGGGGCAGCAGTTGAAGCAACCGAAGCGGCGGATGGAGCTCGAAAGATGGTCGGCTGGGTGCGCATGGTTGGGTTTTTTCCATCCTCTCCTTCCGGAAGCGTGTTTTGTTTTTGCGGAAAGTGGTTTTCGCTTCGTCTGTACTTATTTGTGTGCGTACTTTTCGCGCACTTTAAAAGTGTGCTTAAACAAAATACTCTTCATACTTACTAACAAATAGCGCTTTTTAATATACAGGTAAACCTCCTAAAACGCGAATTCCTATAACGCGCAGTTTTTCAGGAACCTATTCACCGCGTTGTAGGAGGTTTACCTGTAGTCAGTAATAGAGCGCCCACTAAACTAGATCGACAGAAAAATAGATGCGTGCCACACCTAAAGAGGGGAAGGATAGGAAGGCGAGGGAGAGGCTGGTGAAGATCTGGGATGAGAGTATGGCGCTACCGCTGTTATATTCGTTAAGAAAACTTTTAACCGCCGCATATCATTAAAAAGAAAGTATAAAAATAGGCGAAGCAATAATATTAAGTTGCCTCAACTTTCGTTTCGTTCTTTGGGTTTTTTTGTAGGTTTTATTTAACATGGTGTTTGCCAAACATTTGGTACTGGTTGTATTTTTTGTGCATATGTCAAATGCGACAAGATCTGTTGCATCGGAGAGATGGGATGTTTGGACAAATGAAGACTCTCTTGTACTCAATCGTGATGCGAAAATTAGTTTCAGTTAGAGCTCCAAAAAAGAAATTTTTCAAGTATCTATGTAAAATAAGTAAGAGGAATGTAATAAGTTTTAATTATAAATACCTATAACAAGCCAAAACGGAGAAAAAAAACTGTTTTTTCAGTTTTTTACAATCCCATCAAGTGACCGGCAGAAGTGGCATCTCTGTCAGAAGCCGCTTCCCTAAATTTAAAGCCTTGTGCCGTGCAAACTGAAACCTATTGGTGTGCCAGAAAGCACTCTTTTGAGCTATTGAGCTTTTTCAATAGCTATCGAATTTCCACAATAAAATAAATAAACATAAATGCACCGAAATTTGCAGGAATATAAATGTAATTTATTTGCCTTCGTGGCCAAACTTTAAATAGTTACGAATGTTAATTGTATGCTCCGATTTGAGCTGTGCAGTTTTTAATTATACAAATTGTTTTGGCAGGCGGTGCCGCGACTGACTAGCTGCCGAGTTGCAGCTGCTGCATGCGCTTTGCTTAAGGCCAAGGGCCTTAATAAGCAATAGAAAAATGCAAAACAAAGGAAATACGATGAGCATATGCAAAACAACAGTTATGAAAGTTTCGTTAATTTGCTCTTATGCTGCGCAGAGCATAACATATCAAAGAGTTATTTTTATAATAGACGAAGCTGCTTTTGTAGTTGTTTGGTGCGAATAGCTGCGTAACCAAACACACTCTTTCCACTCGCACGCTTTCCACCAATAAACATTCTTTTCAGAAACAATGCGGGTAACAAAAATTATTGTAGCTATTTAGCCTAAGCCAAGTTGAAAAGGGCCATTCCACCTAAGAAATTTTTGTTTTGTAAAAACTCTGGAGCTGATGTACCCGAAGTCGGTTACAGAATAGAAATCATCACGTAAAAGCACAAACCAGATTATAGAGATGAATCTAAAGGAATATATTTTTTTACCAGCGACAAAACCAGCCAATGAATGAGATGATATGATTTGCACAAAAGCAAAACAAGACAGTCACCCAAAGAAACACATACGTGGCCATAGCCAGTCTCTTGAACTGGTAAACTTATACTGCAAGCGACAATCAAGGGTAACGGCTTCTTTCTTTGTACGCGTAACAGGGATAAAAAAAAAGGTTAACAAATGGCGGTAGGCTAGAAATAAGAATTTAAAATTGGTAAAAGGGTCTTGATAAAAACAAACTGAATATTGGAATGTCTCTCTCTGTTGAATATTTTGAGGCAAACCTGGTTAGACTTATCCCAAATAAGGAAAGCGTAGAATTCTTTTAAATTTTTTTTAAAATTGACACTTAACATTTTAGAATTGCGTTCATTATGTTTCAATTTTTGTCAATGATGACTGCACGGGTAACAGAACGCGGGCTACATACCAATTGTATACGGAATCCTCTTACTTTGGGACAACTCCGGATACTTACGTCTCACTATCAAGCTTAGAGAGTTTGGGATATTGGCATCGTCACCGCAAGCAAAAAAAAAATCCATAAGTCCCTAACTGCTTAAAGAATTTAACCAACTGATCGACACTATAAGCAAAATTATTAGATTCACGAACGTTGAGCAGGCGACAGAATAATGATATAAATCAGGTGAATAAAAATAATCATCAATGGAGATAAGTGTGTGGTGAAAAAAAGGTGATTTGTCGATCAGCAAAACAAACTCTGAGTTGCTTTTACTTTGGTTCTTTGATTATTTGTTGGGGTTTAATAACATGAAGTAGATTAGGTAGAAAAACGCATAGTTTCTTTTAATGAAAACTTTAACATTTCTAGTAAAAGTCAAAGCCAACTGTTAAAGTATTGGGATTGTGTTAAAAAAGATATGTGTTTGTATAGCTGTGCCTCCGCAGGTGGAAGATTTGTTATAAGCATGTAAGCTATAATTTATAATTATTAATTGATTTTAATTTATTGATATCAGGATTTTGTTAAGGAAAACAAGGTGGGTTTCTTGTGAGGTTCAAGATTGTGTAGCCACCTCCGACAAAGATTGTTACTGAGCATGACGAGCGATCTGCTTTCAGGAAAAAAAAAAACAAATATAACGGTCATTAAACTGGCTCAACAGCTGAAGGACAAAATGGGGAAACTATGATGTACGGAAACTGTGTGCCGCGTTTTGCAACCATTGCTTTAATGGCCAACCCATTAAGGATCGCATTCTGACGTTTGCCAAAACCCACTTGGACATGGACTTGGTGAACTGGAACACAGTCATTCATTACACACAAGTCTAAGTTCAACATTTTTGGCTCGAAACAACGGAGTTATGTCTGACGGTAGACCAATACTTAACTGGATCCCAAACACATAAAGACAATGTTTTAAGGCCATTGAATTCCCATTTGCTAACACATAAAATACACATATAAATTTATTTATTAAGTTGACATAATGGTTTACTCACATACATTTGAAAATTATCAGCATACATATAAACTATACATTTTGGCACAACACCAAGCAAGCAATTAACATATTTTGTAAATAGTAACAATCCCAAAAACGATCCCTGCAGAACAACCCGAGCGATATATCTTTGGTTATCCGCTTAAACAAAAGCTTGATTTTAGTCTGTGAGGTATTTTTATAATGTCATTGAAAAGTACCAAGTGCCCATATGGCAAAATAATTAATATTATTTTATTCCATTATTTCATTAAAGTGTTCCTAAAACTTTATGGCCAGTTTTTCTGTCCGCTTAAGTCTTTGTGTTCAGAGTGGAGTATTCGCTGCCCGCTCGAGTTAGCGCGCAGAGAAACGTTTGCTGCTCGTTTTCGCTAAACAAATTTGTCACAGCTAGCATCAGTAAGTTTTTTGTAGTTTTATTTGTTGATTTGATCTATTTTTGTTTTCATTGGTTCAGTGCGTTATATTAATTAAAGCAAATTCAAAAGCATTAACGTCTTTCTTTATGATTTCATTTTTTCAAAGTTATGATGCCTTAACCTAATCATACAATATATTTACATTGGCACAAAATCATTATACTCATTCAATGGGTTCAGTTAAGATATATTTTTGCGTTTACAGGTCGAGTTTATTTAATTTTTACAAAAATATACTCATATTATTAAACGTTCTTCCTAGATATGAATTAATATTATACCCTTGTCCGATTTCCGTCTCCACCAAGCTTTTGAACAATCTAAAATAAAAATAATGTGTATGTTTTTTAATAACTATAATAACATTTATCGATCAAATTTTAAAATAAGCGAGTAACAGATAAAAACAAAATACAATTATTCAGCTTGATATGAATATTCAGTGTTATATTATTATGAATATTCATTTAAATTTATTTTTACTTTAAAAACAAAAAAAAAAAAAAAACAGAACGGTTATCGATAACTCAAAACAAACTTAAGTAACCTTAAAATAAACTTTACAGGTAAGCGTATATATGCATGGACGTAAACACACATGCTTAAATGCAGGCAACAGAAAAAAAATATATATAACATAAGCCCTGCTTAAAATGCTCAATGCGCATTCGCTCAGACATACCAATATCTTTTTTTTACGATTGCTTTCTTTCCACTATTTACAACTATTTGACAAGCAATGGACAAAACAATGGAATGGAATAATTTCATTTTCCGTGCGAAATATTCTGCTTTAAGTCAATCTTTAAAGTTCTGGCAATATGAATGCGATGTTGTTTTATCATCTCTATTCAATTATTTTCTTATTTGTATTTAGTTGTTAGTAAATGAGAAGTTAAGGCAATCGATATAAATAAATTTATATCGATATGTTTTTTGATACCAATGTCGTCTTTAGTTTTCCATCTTAAGCAGTTTAACTATTAGCAACGGTAGTAGTGCATTCAGGAAACTCTCCTTAAACGGCGATTTATCCATAACTATGGCGAGTTACATTGCAAGAAGGGGACCCATGGTTTTTTGTAAGTTTTTGTCTTTTTTTCATACCAAACTTTGCCTGTGATATTTGAAGCAGAGTACTGTAAACATTTACCTGCAAAACTGATTACGTAAATATTTAACACAAGAGTTTATTGTTTGCAGCCAACCTGGGCAAGTGGGCTTACAATCTCTCCGGATTTAATCAATACGGTAGGATGTGAATAAAATAATACTTTATTTTGTGAAAAATTTAATCATTTATAAAAATTAGGTTTGCACCGTGATGATTGTCTATACGAAAATGAAGACGTGACTGAAGCGATTCGCCGCCTTCCCCGCAAATTGTACGACGAGCGTAACTACCGTGTTATGCGCGCGTTACATTTATCTATGACTAAAACCATTTTGCCAAAGGAGCAATGGACAAAATACGAGGACGATATTAAGTACTTGGAACCCTATTTAAAGGAGGTTATGAAAGAGCGCGAGGAGCGTGAAGAGTGGAACAAAAATCACTGAGTTATGTTTTACAACGTGATATTGTATACATGTATACATGTAGCTGATAAATAATAAAAACAAATTTCAACATCGCCGGTATTCAAAATTACATTTTTTGGACTGTAAATATTTACTTTACATGTCGTCTACCTACCAGTGAGTGTGGCTGCCTATTTGTTTTTTACTTTTTTTTAGTGATATAAAAGTTCAGACTTTTATATTGAACGTAAATAAGCAATTCAATAAAAAACAGTTCCTAGTTAACTGAATTGTGAATTAAGGCTAACTGTTTCCACAAATTCAAATCTGACTGGCGACATACATTTAAGATCCGCATCAAAAATTACGCAGACAACTTGTGCTGCCACAAAAAAATCTGAAAATCTCAAAATGTATACTAAATACATCATACCATGTCTATTATACAGAATAAAATTTCCCTGTATATTTACTATTTTGCGTTGAAAATGTTGGCCGTGCATATAAACTAGCGTATTTACTTCGACTGCACATATAAAAGTTCAGAATTTTGTGATTTTACCATCAAATCGAAATGATTGCCTTACCTTTTGCATAAATGCTAGATTCAAAAGTGATCCCAAAACAGGAACACGACCAAGGAAATTGATAGCTACCGGGAAGAAGCCACTGAAAAAATAAGAAATTACATACATAAAATAGTTAGTAAATGATAATTTTAAAAATGTCATAATTTTAATAAAAAAAAATGTACGACGAAGAATTGATAAATCCTTATCAACTTAGCAAAATAAAAATAATATTTATATATATTTTAATAATTAATCGAGCTAGGTAAAAAATAGTTTGATAGATTAAAAACTGAATGTTTAGCCAACCTGAATAATGCAAAAAATCCATAGGATTCAATAAGCATGCCGATGATTGGAAACCCAATTAGCACGAAAAAAATTCCTCCGAAAAAAGCTATTGTTCCCTTGATTTTGTGCCATTGAAAGAAAAAGCGAACCGTTCTTTCCACGCCAATAACACAGCCAAGACCTAATATAAAAAGAATCTGTAAGATATAAAAAATTATAGTGACAATATCTTGTTCAGTACATATTTTACAATTCACGTACGTTTCCTATAGCCAGCAAGCCCTTATCGAAAAAAAGCAGTATGCCTAAGAATAAAAATGATACGCCAAAGCTAGCCAAGCCAATGCCAATTTCTGTAAAAAGTGTGCGAGAATGTAATTTAGTTCAATATAAATGCAATGGTCATACTTTGGAGATCCGTTATTTCAATCATTCTATCCTGATTTGGCTATATTTAATAAAAAAAGATATTCCGTGAATCCATTCCACGTAAACACAAAGTGTGTTTTTATTAAGAATACAAACATTCATTCCAGAGTTGCATGTTTGATGGAGAAGTGTTGAGAAACAAAAAAAAACAATAATAAAACAAATTTGGCACTAAAAATATCGAATAGATAGTTTAGGTTAATGTTAGCTTGGATTTTAAATCTATGCTGTGTTTTATTTTCAACTATTTTTTTTAATATCTTCAGATAAAAACTAAACGAATTTTACGTAAGATAAACATACATATAGATGTTACATACATCTGTAGAAAGTTTAAGAGTTAGCTTAATGGCACTCAATCAGTACGATGTGGGTAAAATAGAAGATAACTTTGCTTACTTTCTTAATAATATATGAATATCTTTTTTTTTCGCCATGGCTTAAGTAGAGCTCAAAAATTATAATTTTTATTTTAAGAATTTTTTTTGCTATTAAAAAATGCATGCAACAGCCAACTTTAGTATATTACTTTTATGAAAGAAAAAGTCCCGTTTAATGAACAAAAAACAAAATATTTATTGAAAACCATAGGTTACGGCAAATTTCAAATTAAAAGATTTAATAAAAAAAAGTAATAAAATGCAATAATATCAGATGCTATGCGGAAGAAAACAACTATTGAAGATCTAGTCCTAGTCCCAGTTGCTCAGTATTGCGTACTGCTTCATATAGAAAAACTTTACGAATGAGTGTCTTGTATAATAAAAGGTATGCTTTTCAAGTTAATCATTGGGTCCATGACAGTCTTTAAATTAAAAAAAGCAGACCAAACGTTTAATCAGTTTATTCTTTTTTATCTCCATATCACAACAACAAAATTACTAAAACATTCGGTATCTCAGACAAAAAACCTACCCTTACCGTGGGGAACCCATGTTATAGAAAAATAATAACTTTTAAATTAGACCATTAAATATCTGTCTCCAAATTCTTTCTTATAAAAAAAAAAAAAATAACAAATTACCACACGATACACGAACGCTAAACATTCCTCACTGCTTAGCAAGCGACACAAAAACGCTTGTACGCAATAATACATAAATAAGCAGAAACAAAACAATCTAAGCAAAAACCATAAACTGTATGTAATTGAAAAAGATTCGACTTTCCCAACCGCAAATCCTATTTTATTGACTGCATAAAATAAAATAAAAACAATCAAACAACGCACTCACTCACAGACGTAAAAAATCCTATAAAAAAATATATCCTTATTTATTATGGCTTAATCTAAAATCTAAAAACAATAAATTTACATAACATGCGCCTTATATCCATAAATAATATTAACAACGTATCTTCCATCCATTCTGACCTATAACAACGTCCAAAAATTAAGCCGCTAGGGAGTTCCTGAAAATCAAAATAAAAAAGATAATAATATATTAGATTTCTAAACTAAAAACGATGCGACTTCATATATACCCATATTAAGCAAATGCCCAACTTTCATTTACCACTGCATTTTCTTTATACATTTATAAACAAGAATATATTATCCGTAGGAAATTTAAACTAATTGAAATGATCTATTCCTCTCTATTTTTCAAATATCCCATACCTTATCATTGGTCTTAGATATAATAGTCTAATTTTTTAAAAATTTAAACACTAAAAGAGGATAGTTTTCTTTTTCAATCAGTGAAGTGTATTTTAGGAAGTATTATAAATAAATAATTTTAATTTAAAACAACAAATTGAAAGTTAAACATATACATTTATTTTTATGCAATTTATCGAAAAACTCACTATCTTATAGAAACAAGTTGCCGCTACCTTGAGTACTGTTCGTAATCCTTAAACATGGTTTTATTTCAAAAGTCGTAAGGGATTGTTTATCGATTTTGTACATCGCTAATATTGCACGCCATTTGTACAATAAAGAGGTGAGGTGGACTTGTAAAGTGACGCTTGCATTGAATAAGTGTGGGAAGTGAAAGTACTAGAAAAATAAGTTTCTTTTTTGGCAAACAACCACTAGCATAGACGCAAATTGGTGATGGATCGTAAGCATATATTCCAAACGCATTTTAGAGCTGGTTATATACATTTGAATTGCAATTTTTAGGTGGTGGTTATGGCAGTAGCGGAGGTTCCGGACAGTATAATCATTTTGCTGTTCCTCCACCAAATTACCAACAAATGCCAAATAAAACTGGTAATTATAATGAGCCCCCTCCGAACTATGGCAAGCTAGCAGGTGGTAAGTACGAGCGAAAAGCGGTTATAAGATGTATTCTAAAACCTGAGATTTTTCTTTAAGGTTATGATTCTGGCCACCGCGGTGGTGGTGGCGGCGGTAGCAGTGGTGGTGGTGGTTCATGGAATGATAGAGGAGGAAATTCATTTGGGTATGTTATATTAATGTGCTTCTATTAAAAAACAAAGGGAAATAGTGTTTAATGAAAAGAAGAATACTAAAAATGTTTTGCTTGAAGGTACCAGAAAAAAAATAACATTAAAAATGTGTAGTCACATATAAATCAACAAAAACTCGTAATGGTAATGCAAAACGTAACGTTAGAGCAAAATATCAATGAAGTAAAAAATGTGCGGTGAGGCGCCTCTAGAGTGTGTCTAGCATGAAATACAGAAAAACTGTTAGTCTGGGAAAAAAGAAAAGACAATATTACATTTTTAAACCCAAAATATCACAAGATTTTAGATCTGAGCCAATGCAAAGGAAAAATTTGATTATCTGCACGCACGGATGTAGTTAAAACAGTTTGGTATTTACAAAATATTTAAAGTAACATCATATTGCAGACCACAAACTTACAAAATTCTTGTGAAATATGCTGAAGCGAAATTCTTAAGGTAATTATTTATGAAGTCGGAGATGAAAGGTTACCTGGTTGGGTTGAAAAACCTAAAATTAAAATATAGTGTTTTATGCATTTGGTGCTTTGAGTATAAATACAAGTATATCATAAAGTGGTTGGTGAGATTGGTACCTTTGTCTAGCCAGGCGCAAGTGGTGTACATATCTAGAGTCTCTACTTACAAGAATCCCCCAAAATTGCATTTAAAACCGCAAACACAACCAATGTTCAACATAGTTTTGTTTAGGTCCACAAAACTAAGTAAGCGTCATGTTCCCAGTTGAGACAAACAAGTTTTAAGTGCGCTTATTATTCAGCACAAACAAACCAAAAAAAAAAAAAAAACATGCAAGGAAGCAGTAATTTTTCCTAAACACCCTGGAAGCAATGCAAAATCAACACAATTTCTGCATTTATGAGTTGTTATGTGTTATCGTTGCTTATTGCTTTCCCTTCGCTATATGTATATGTTTTTGGTTTATTTCAGCGACCATTACTACTATTTAGAAATATAAAAAAACAAAGAAGGAATATGCATTCCAGGCTTAAATTTTTTTTAATAAAATAGTTTTAACAATAAGCAAAGCAATGTAATCAGCAGCAAAGGAAAAAAAAGAATGAAGGCTCTAGTCGAGAAAATTCGACTAGGACCTATCCTTATTATTACAAAATTTTAAGCGTACAATAATTGATTGTTTGTATGTAAATGTGTGTGAGCATTTTCCAGAGCAAATACATGCAATTCTAACTATTGTGGAAATAATTGTAAAAAGATCTAAAACCGTACATCGCACTCACATCAGGCACAACATTAAGGATTGGTATCGGTTATAAAAAAGAAAGAGAAAGCGAGAGTGTGCGGCCTTGTCGCAAATTTTTAGACCGAGTATGTCGCGCAGAAAATGCAAGTTCTCTTGCTTGTCTTACTCGCCAAAAGGTGACCTGCAGCACAAGCTCGAATCTCTGGATTTATAAGTCTTTTGTTTTTCTGCGTGCGTATGTAAGGCAAAAGGTATTTGGTGTTTGGTTGTATTTTTTTTATGATGATGTGCACGTGCAGCGATTTTATTTCAGTTGCTGTCTGCTTTCAGCAGTTCGTGTATTGTAGGACAGGAGGCGCGAAAAGCTAAAAATGGTAAAAATACATTAGTATTTGTATGCGTGTGCGCTTGTTACACCTAGACAGGTCTTGCATTGTCAAGATTTCAAATACATATGTATATATTTTTTCTTATGCAAGCCAACTTTGTGTTCTTTTGCCTTACATACGCACGCATAAACACAAGAGACTAATTGAGCAAGGGATAGACTTGCACTTTCAGTGCAACGCACTCGCTCCGCAAAATTTGCGACGCAAATCGCGCGTTCTTTTTTTTTATGACCAGATCCAGTCTTCAAAGTTCTGGCTGACAGGATTTGAAGGTCTGTTGGCATCTGTATGCAAATATTTTCTTAATTCTACTGATTTTAACCATCGAAATCTATGACTTCTATGAAGGTCTCAAAGTCAAAGTCTTCATACAGAAGGGCAGACATACAAAAAGACGGCGGTGCATACTTTCGCACAAAACTATTATATCCTTTTTAACCCATTCAATGGAGTAGGGAGACCAAGCTACTTGGTGCATAAGAACAAGTCTGTAAGTTTGTCTTAGTGACTGTAAGCTATGTGTGCAAGCTTTGTTTAACTCTTAATCCGTAAGAGGCTCTTCACTAGTTAACAAGTATAAAATAAATGTTTAAAGAAGCAAATTGTCTTTTGTGATAACCGTGAAACAATGCAACAAATTTAATTTTAACTACGTTAACTTATTCAGTAAATCGAGTCGAAAAACAACCAACTGTCTCAACTAGATATTGTACCTATTAACAGCGACTATTCAATTTATAAACCATTTCGTATTCTATTCTGTATTTCGTTGTTCTCTAAGGGGGTCACTTCCAGTACTAAAAAGTTTCACCTATTTCATCACTAATACTTGCTAACTAACCACTAAAAAAAACCATTTTTTGTTTTAGTTAGTTGACAATATAAAAATAAATAACCCTTTGTGAAGGTGCTCTAAGAGTTTTTCACGGAGAAGTATAGTAAAACAAGCACATGAAAAAAACATATGGGAAGAGATAACTTAAGACGCCTCAAAATGCGACATTCAATATTTTAAGCTCACCTTCGCCGCCATTATGTTTGTTATCCTTTTTTTTTCCAACAAGCGTTTTGAGGTGAAATTTCCAATGTACAAATTGGAATATAACAATAAAAAAAGAATATGATTTAAAATTTTTTAGTTATTATTTTTTGTCTAGCTCAGAAAAAACGAGTAAGGTTCCAGTCGGGCGTATTTGACTGCAAAATACTCTGAACTAAAAATAAAAACCAACTTAAGGTCTGCTTGGTAACATAGAGATTTTTCATTTAAGAGGCTGGTGGCAAAGGAAGCCATGGCATCCAATACTTTGATGCATATATATTAAAGACATCACCAGCTGTCTACCAACCCAGTTGGATGCATCTAGATCACTAATTGCGAGAGCTATCGATATTTCCAATTTTAAAAGACGGTTGTTATAGTTGGGCGGGGCATTTATATTTTGTATGCAGACCATTAAGGGATGTCACACGCTACCTTTCTACCGAATAAGTTGATTTGCATTCAAATTTTGTAATGCAGATTTATTTTTTATTTATTTATAGATTTTTTTATTGGATGTCACAAAAAATTTTTAACTAACTTAAAATCTGTGAAAAGTACAGTCAGTTTAGTTTTTAATTGCCAAAAGGCTTAAACCAAAGTATTAAGGCTGTAGCTTTAAGGGTTGGACGAACGGTATCATACTGTAAAAATGCACTTACCACTAATTTTTTGTATACTATTTTCCGTTATAATTGCGTTTTTGTGTGGTATTTTATTATTATTATAGCATACCTTTTTTTTTACCTGGTCTGTGGAAGAAAGGATTATGTCAAATAAGAAATTCATTTCAATCTGATTTATCGAAAGGGAAATATAAAGTCAGTTAACAAACATAAAACAATGTTTTAGTGGGCTCAAACGTCCCTAAAAGGGATAATGCGTTTGGCTTTCTAAGATTATTGTTATAGGAAATTGTTCGCTAACGAAATGTTCCCGCTGTGTAATACTGTAATAAATAATAATAAAATAATAAAATAAATAATAAAAAAATAAATATTTTTCCTATGTCCAATTTCCCAAACAATAAGATAATTAATTTGCGTCAATAATTTAATGTCCAGATTGTATCGTCCTACCAAAGTGTATAGTAACAAATAAGGTGTCTCTGATCGAGAGAGGTAGACCCTTATCCCCAGATTTACAGCGTACAGTCATTCTGTGTTTCTGCATGAGTGTTGAAAAAAAATTGATATTTTTATTTTATTTATGTATTTATATACATTTTGATATAAACATTTTTAGATATATATATTTGGTATGTATATATAACACGTTAGATATTTTAGCTTTGTCATTTTTGTTTTTTTGTTAAATGTATCAATGTAAAATATTCTAAGCGACCCTTTCATTTTAAAACAGTTATAAAAAATATCGCCATATTGATTATTTTATCATAAACAATTGTTACTGACTCTTCAACTAAATAAAAATTACTCACGTTGTTATTGTTATCAGACCTTTAAATTTTTGTTGCGAGATGCATGTTAAAATCTTCAAGAATAATTTTTATTGCACAATTCAGCGGAACAATACTGGTTGTATGCAAATGTCTGTAATAAGCAGAAGGAAGCTTCTATGTTCCTACTCAGTAAATGATAATAAAACAGCAACTAACACCAAGTTGATATAGCTATGTGCGTATGATTAAAAAAGATTTTCTCAAAAATAAATTTAAAAATTTCAATACTTGAACTTCACTAAGATGCTTTTACGTTTTAAGTTTTGGGCATAAGATTATGGGCTCTCGCCTATTGCAACATAAATTCAATATTTTAAATTAAGAAATTAAGCCTCTGCAAGGCTAACGTAAAACTGAGCGATTGGGGAATGTGCGTTTATCAAAATGTACCATAATTTATTAGTTTTTTAAGACAAACGTTTTGTTTTTGTGCATTGCCAAAAAAATAATTGGCTGACATCAATTTAAACAATTTGAAATAAAAGTTTTTTTTCTAACCAAATCAGTTCGATTAAGTACTAATGCTGGTAAGGTGATGTTGGACTGCTGAATTACAAAACATATATAAGCAAACCTCCGCATTTTAGGGACAGGGTCGTGTATCACTGGGTGCGTGGTAACGCTGGTAAATTTGTTTTTACCCTGTATTTTTCGGTAGTAAACATTATATACACCTAGTTATACTTTAAGTTAAAGCTGAGAGAGACGTGAGCTTAATCATCAACACAATGCATTAAAATCAAAAACATCAAATTCAAAACATTAAATAAGCTATTCAATATCCTCTTTTAGAAATGGAGGCGCCAGCAAGGACAACTACAACAAAGGTAAAATAATGCAAAACAATTTGCTGTCATACCGAGTAATGTATAACAATAATTTACAAATACAAAAATAAAGACAATACAAATTAGAAGAGTAATAAATTGTAACACTACTTTTTCATGCTTATGTGATCTTATACTTTATTTGTTGTTCTTATACACATAACTGATTCGATTACTTGAGAGCATTAATACTTGAGAAATATCTCAAATTGCGTCCGTACTTTAAGCAATAATATTTTATCGTTAAGTTCCTATAGAAAGCTGATCAGTGTGTGTTATTAAAGGATTAAGTTGTTCAAATAAAGTGGCACTGGAAGTGCTATTGGTGGTTTGTTATTGTAATTAAAAATTTCAGCGCCGATACAAGAAATTTTTGGGTCCTGGGCGAAAAATGTAATATTTCTACGTTTACTTAAGTGTGTAAAACTCTGTATGTTGTGTCTGGATACATCTATGCATATGTATCTGTGATAGCACCTGCTTAAAAGCTGTCCATTAAAAAAGCCGGTTCATAGGGTTTTTTTTTGTTTTTTTCTCTTGGTAATTCAAAATAAAGTAGTGAGTGGCACATAAGATTATAAGCCAAAAAGATATCAACCAAAATGAAAAGACACAAACTTTGATACATAAATTTTATGTATTTATACTGTATACATACATAGTTTAAGAGTGTTTGGCCCGTGTTACCGTGTTTTATTTGGCCCATCAATTAGGACCTTTCTATTTCTAAGTGTAAGCTTGTGTACATGCTGCTGTTTTATTGTTATTTTCTGTTTTGTAGGATACGGTGGCAACAACAGCGGCGGTGCCGGTGGAATTGGTGGTGGTGGCAGTGGTAGTGGCAATGACATGATCACACAAGAGGACACCATTTTTGTGTCCGGTATGGATCCGTCAACAACGGAGCAAGACATTGAAACTCATTTTGGTGCTATTGGCATTATCAAGGTTAGTAAAAAAAAAACACAAAATGCTTACGCAAAACTTTTTTACAAATAATGTTTTTTGTTGCATTTTATAGAAAGATAAACGCACCATGAAACCAAAGATTTGGTTATATAAGAACAAAGATACTGGAGCCTCAAAGGGCGAGGCCACAGTCACATACGATGATGTGAACGCCGCTCAGTCGGCCATTCAGTGGTTTGATGGCAACGATTTTAATGGAAGCAACATAAAAGTCTCTTTGGCACAACGTCAGAACAACTGGAATAAAAGTGGTGGTGGCGGCGGCAGTCGAGGTGGTTTCGGTGCGCGCAATCGTGGTGGCGGAGGTGGTGTACGCTTCGACCGCGGCGGAGGTGGAGGCAGCGATTACGACCGTGGCAGTGGAGGAGGTGGTGGTAGTCGTGGTGGCGGTCGCTTTGGTGGCGGTGGCGGCGCTGGCTCCGGAGGCAACGTTCAACCTCGTGACGGTGATTGGAAATGCAGCAGCTGCAACAACACAAATTTTGCTTGGCGAAATGAATGCAATCGGTATGCTATGTTTTACGCAATCTAACTCGAAAGTTGCTAATATATGCAATATAATTTATTTCAGTTGCAAGACACCTAAAGGTGATGAGGAAAGCAACCCCGGAAGCAGTGGTTTTGGGGGCGGTGGTGGCGGCGGCTTTGGTGGTATGAATGATCGTTCCAATGATCGCGGCTATCAAAATAGAGATCGCGGCAACGGGGGAGGTAGCGGATACTCACGATATGGCAATGATAACGGCGGAGGTGGTGGACGTGGTCGCGGTGGTGGTGGCGGAAGTGGTCGTCGTGACGGTGGTGGCGCTATGCGAAATGATGGTGGCATGCGTTCCAGACCTTATTAGTTGGTCACGCATAATGAAAAAAACTACTTTTTCTAACTTACGTATTAATGATATAAAATAGCAAGTACTCGCTTTTGAACTTAATTTTACACTTCACAACTACCAGTCAAAAATAAAACAAATGAATCCAGAACGCATAGATACTGTATTCAGTTAAATTGACGATGATTATAAAACATTTCAAATCAACAACAGCCGAACTTGTAACATTTTATCATTATTTTGACCTATAAGATATGTAATTAAAAAAAAGAAAAAAATAATGACAGAAATTTATTGCCATAATTCAATGCCTACTTAAAAAAATGCAGGCCGGTCTCCTTTATTTTATTTATTAAAAAAACTAATGTGCCCTTAAATTTATATCAAAAGATAAATTGGGGACAGGGCGTTTATTCTCGATAGAATAAATTTGTCCTAAACAAGGACATATATTCGTAATAATAGCAACGAGTATGTATATTAAAAAGAAAAACTTAATTTCGTCCTTTAATGAGTCAATCTTCTGATTTGGGATTTCAGGTCAAGAAGCCAGAACTTTGTAGATGATAGCCGTGCGGACAATAGAGGGAGAAAGTGGGAAACAAAGGGCCTGTGTTGCTCTCCGTTTGGCAAGAGTCAAGCAATTAAATGACTTGACATCCATTGACATCTTTATGCAATTATATACTTAATGGTATTAGTCTTAAAGCAACCCATGCGATAAAAAATGTAGGAAAGCAAATCTTTTTCATTAATGCAAGCCAATTGGCGGCAAACGGAATATGAACTAGGGGTTACCAAAGTGAGCTTTTGACGGAGGCGACACCAATACAAGTAAAAAATAAACATATATATTTTAAGCAGCAATCAACCCTTGCACTATAAATTAAATATCCGTTTTCATTTTGGCAAATAAAACATACAACAATTTTACTTGGTGCGTACTTAAAAAAACCAAAAACAAACAACATTATCACCTGGCGTCGCAAAAACAAATTGTACAGCTAAGGTCCGAGAATCAGCAACACTTAAAACAAAATTAAATTCATAAAATATGTTGCTTCCTTCTTTTTTCTATCGTTTGGGGCAACATTCAACATTTTATATACAACTTTTTAAGCACTGATTTTGGGCGATTTTGTTAAAATGTGTGTTTGCATTTACATATTCAATGGAACGCTTGTATGCGTTTTGTAATTGTGTTGCTGGTAAAAGTTAACAAAATGGTTGACTTTTTATAAAAACTTACTGTGTAAATGTGTTTGCTCTCATCTTTTATTTTTTTGGTTTTGAAATGCTTCAACATATTTTTTTTTTGTATTTAATTAATTGGACTTTAAAATATTTAAATAATTTATGAATATTTGTTCTTATTTGTGAAGTGTTCGATTTTAAAAATGGACACAAAAAAATTACAAAAAATTTGACACAACAATAAAAATGTAATAATCAAGAGCAGTACAACTAATTGATTTGTTTTATTTTACTTTTATTTAATCTAAAAATCACATAAAAAATGAAAAAATGTTATCAACTTTTATTATATTAATTGAAAAGTATAAAGCATAATAGCTGCTGCATTGAGTTACGACTACGACTAAATTAAATATTATGTAAGTGTAAAAAATATAGATTGATTGGCAAATGTGTTCACTTGATTAACAAAACGAAACCGCTAAAAAATTTTTGAAAACGTCAAATCTAGTTTCGCTTCTATATAAATGCACTCATTTACAGTCTAACATAATATACTTTTCATAAAAGCAAATGCCCGATAAATTAAGAAATCACTTGGAATGTAACTAAGTCGAATGAGAAACTTGTTAATGTAGCAAAAATGCTTGCTCGCCAAGGTACTTCACAATATTCTTGTTTTGCTGATTGTAGGCATAATTATATGTACATATGTATGTATGCATAAACATTACAAACATTCATAGATTTTCGGCAGTGAAATATTGTTGTTTGCCGCTAAAAAGAAAATGTATATTTTGGGTTTTATGAACCACTCGTACTTAATTAAATCGATTGTAAGTATTAAAGACTATTGTTAACTTTAATTGTATCAAAAATATCTATGTATAAAAAATATTTATTATATTTATTAACAATCGCAACAAAAATAAAATTAAAACTAATCTAATTAAAGGTTATATTTCTAGAAAATATAAATTTAAGGAAAAGTATAAAATTTAAATTTAATACTTAAAGATGAATGTAAAATAAACGTGTTCTGTTCTGAGTATTTCCAAAAGAAAACTTAATATGATTAGATAATAATAAGAATGCTTCTTTGAGGTGAATACAGTTTATTAAAGTCTAACCACGAAATTGATCTTGAGCTTCATCCACAATATATAAGAATCAAACTTTATAATTATGCCTAAATAACTAGTTCCAAAGATTAGTTGATAAATCAGCGTTTGATTTCTGTAGCAAAAAAGAATGACTCAAGAAATGTATTACTTAATTCGGTGTAAACAGCATTCGCTGGCATTTTGTCCTGAAACCCTTTAATAACAACCGATGTCTAGGAGGTACTGGTTGTGTTTCTAAGTTTTACAGAATCATGGTGGTAAGGCAAAAAGTTTGAACCACATACATGCATATGTGTTTCAAATGACAGCAAATTTTTTTTTTGTAGACTTGAAATGGCAAGCATTTTGGATATACCAATATTATTTAAAACGTTAGACTTAGTATGCTTTTGAAGTGAAGTGCTAAAAACTCCTTTCACATGCCGGAGAACACAGTTGATTCAACCGATAAGCTAAATAATTTAAGTAATGGTTTACACAATGACTTCGCACAATATCCAATTACACAAACTGACACTTTGTAAGGACCAGGTGAGTAGCCAGGTTAAATCAAGCTAAGGTTATTAGGAGCAAACACTAATGTATAACTGGAATAAGTATGCAGTTCGATGTTCGAACTTGAAAGAAATAGGAATATCGCAATAAAACCAAAGAGTACGCCAACTAAAAATGCTCAGAAAATGGTCCAACTACTGCCTAATCAGAACTTGCTTTTGTAATATTGAGGTTAACCGAGAATGGCGTACACAACGATTTACTTGTAGAGTCAGCGAATTTAACGAACAACTGTTTAGATTCTCGTGTAATTTGGCGCTGTTCGTGGTTCATTTGGCGCTGGTCGAAGGAATTTAAGGATCTCTCTCTAACTAAAACTTTTTATATCTCTGTTGTATGACCGATTCTCGAATATGAATCTGAATTGGTACGATAACAATTTTTGCTTTTTGCTCTCAAGGGTCTTACCTTGAGCAGTACCGTTACCCAAGTACACTTTTACTAATAAAGCTTCCTTCACTTTTTGATCGCAGAACTATGTTAGAAGTAACTTTCATTCATAAGCTAATCAATGGACAAATTGATTGTTTAGAGTTAATCAACACAATTAGCTTTGCAGTTCCGATCATAAATACCACAAACTTTCTACCAATTCTCTTCATTCTTGTTTTTTTTATATATTCTATTCATAACCTTTTTCAAATCTTATGTTCAATCTATAGGGTCTTTCAATTTGCGCGGGTAGATGTTGAAATGGAATAAAAGAAGCTGTGTGTGAGGTATTGAGAAAATTTTTTTTTTATTATTTTATTTGAAAGGCCAATGTATGCCATTAAGTATGGAATATGACATCTTGTAAATGCCCGCCTCGGCTTTTTCGGTGGCACGAATCTGAGTGGTCCAATTTTCAATTACTCCTGCGTATAGATCGGGCTGAATTTGAACGATGGCCTGTGTTATGTTTACTTTTAGGGCATCGGTCGATTGCGGCTTATTTGCATAGACCTGCGACTTCAAGAAACCCCACAGGAAAAAGTCTAGCGGGGTCAAATCGCATGACCTTGGTGACCAATTCACATCACCCCTCCGAGAGATAACTTTACCCTCAAATTGTTCATGCAGGATGTCAATCGTGGCGTCCGCTGAGTGGCACGTCGCGCCGTCCTGCTGGAACCACATGTTGTCTTGGTCCATATGGTTCAATTCGGGCCATAAATAATTAGTCATCATCCTTCTGTAGCGCTCGCCTTGGACGGTGACCGCCGTACCAACGTCGTTTTCAAAAAAATACGGACCAATGACGCCGCCGGCCCTAAATCCACACCACGGTAACTTTTTGAGGATGCATCATCACCTGGTCAGCTTCACGCCAATTGTTCACTGAACCGGTGGTCTCAAATTTGGTCACCAAACGTTGAAGAGTCGACTGTGAAGGGCCACCACGTTTACCGTAAAATGGGCGCAGTGCGCGCAACGTTTTTATTAACGAACACTGATTTTGATAATAAAATTGTATCATTTGAACGTGCTGTTCAATCGTGTAACGTGCCATGATGATTTGACATAAGCAACTGAATAATAAACAAAAGATTTGACAGATGTCGCTAAAACAAAATGACCGCCGCGTGCCGCCAAAATCTACCCGCGCAAATTGAAAGACCCTTTATAACGATATATCTATTGTACGTAAGAACAATCTAAGATCATATCTATATATCTTATAGATATTATCTACATATCTTATAGATAAAAATAAATTTATAGTGTTACCCGAATGTACTCATATGTAGAACAAAAACTGTAAGTGTAAAAAATCATGAGAATGAATCTTTTAAGAAACAAATCACGAATCCACAGCATTGAGAAAACAATATCCTTATGGGAGTTGCGATCACACCTATACTAGTTATATTGACTTGGAAAAATGGAAAATTCGGATATATCATGGTTTAATTATTAACTATTTGTTAATTTTAAGGAAGAGATGCTAACATATATTGTGAAAATTTAATGCTAAGGCCTCCTGCATTTTGATAAGTCAATTAGTTTTTTGCTACTAAGTCGAAGGCAACTGGTAGAGCAATACTCCTCAGAATATTAATGTTACTTCGTGCACGTATTTTTAAACGTTTGCTTTTGACAAAGCAGCGTAAATTCTACTGAAAATTCTATATACCAATAAAACTACTGCAATGCACGTAAAATGCACAGTAAATATTTGCGGTCAATGTTGAAATTGCTTGCAACAATAAAGCCAAGAATCGTTTGGTAAAATATTAAATTAAATATATTTAAATTTGTCATATAACCAATATGGTTTGCGGTTTTTTGTAGCAAACTAAAACCGATCTGTTAAAATTTTAACACATTTCAACTTACCGCTAGCGGAGCAACCGAAAACCCTATAAGAATGCCGAACAGTAAGTAAAGCTTCAAAGGAACCATTTCAGTTTTAAATTAAACAATTATCATAACAAAAGTTATATAATATAATTTAATTGTGTTTTTACTAATTTTTTTTTTGGTTATTGTAAGCATTTATAAATGCACTAAGTATTTACATTTCTCACTAAATGTTTCAATAAAAATATGTACATAACTATTTTGTTTCAACAAGTGAGCTTAAAAATTAATAAAAATTTACTTTTGAAAGCTTGTAGAAAGCCTTTTCACGTCATTGACCATAGAGTCAGGGTCAGAAGAACCACGACATTCATGTTCTTGCGATATAACATTTGTATAACAAGAACCGCATAGTCTTACAGAATTAAAAAGCTTCCCAAACGGTAAAGGCGCCCAAAATTCGGAGCAATCAGCACAAAAAATTTCGCCACATAATCTGTAAAAGAAATACAATTTACCATATTTATACACAGCAATTGAAACATTGTAGTCGGAAACAACCGACTGCAAAATATCCTGACACAAAAAAACGTACGGTATATATAATACGGGGGTGGCTGGGACGGAGTATGTCATTTAATTTAGTGCCACCAAATTTGATGAACCCACAAACTGCGAAAGTCATAGGTTTTACCGAATTTTAAAGGACAGTGGTGTAGGTAGGGATGGCAAAATGTTTCCCTAGTTCAATAGATTCTGTAGTAGAGTATAATCAATGTTAATTTGTGATTTTAAATCAAAGTAAGAATTTTAGGGATCTTGGACATTGTACACTGACATGTAAAACCTATTATATAGAAACAAAGTAAGACGTTGTCTATACCGTCAAGTTGTTTGACAGTAAAATAATATTTATGTTAATAAATATAAAAACGATTTATAGATTACATTCACGAAAGTTTAAGCTATACCCCAAAAACTATGATACTGTTTTGACTGAAAAATTTCACTTTGGATTTGATCTATTTTCCAGAGCTAAAAAACTACATTAGTAGTAATCAAATACTTTGACATTTCCGCTTTACACTGGTGTGATATATTTTCACTAATAAAGTTGAAGATAATCGATTTTGTTGTTTTCTTTTCGTTCAATTAGCGTCGGGATTGTAAGTTATGGCCCTTTAAACACACTTTTTTACGTAGTGTTGGGAACCCAAAATAAATTCAACATACGTGCATGACCAAATCACCTCGGTTGTAAACGCTGACCGTGAATATATGATATATTATTGGGGTCAGAGATCTGTTTCATACATTTGCACAAACTCTTTTTACCCATTTCACGACCAGATTATAAAAAAAAAATTACTAATCGCTGCGAAGTTTCTGGGCTATGTAACACTAATGCAATGCGCTATTTTTTGTTGGTAAAGGTGATATAAACACTGGTACAAATAAACGAATTGCGCACCGACAGTGATGTTTTCTTCGTCCAAGCCAGAACTCAATTCGACATTTAGAGCAACATGTCACGGCGTTATCTGGTAACCAAAGAACAGATGAAGGTTTTTTCTCTTGCATTGATGAAGTAGCATGAGACGATGGACCAGTATGTTCTTCTACAGCTTCCCAGGAACACGTTGATGCGTTTTCCACAATGTCTGATTCGTCTTCCTGAGGAAATTGAAATAATAAGACTAAAGCCAAACTATCATGACAAAAACGTAATCTATAGTTGTTGACAATATCCGATCCGTCGCATAAGCACTTATGACAAATAGGTTATTTTTAGATATATTAAGGTGTATATATCATTAAAAAAAAAATAACGAAATAACTGGTAATTAACAAAGTCTAAAGAAAATAATTTTTTAAAGCTACTTTGATTATATAAAGTAAAGAACTAAATTAAGATTGCTTAAAAATTAAAAAGATACCCCGCCTTTACTAAAAACTAACAAGCTCAAAATAAATACAATATTTATATACAACGAGCTTCATTCTCACATTGACACTGAAGCTTACACGGATCATTTTGAAAGCTAACTGAAGACAAACACCGCCTTTGTCGCAGCAGCCTGGATCTCAGCACCTCACATATCAATACAAATTGAAAAGCTTGTCCTCTATTGAAAAGCGCCTATGATATAAAGAGTTCGATCAATTTTTATCCAGTAATACCTTACGCTGCGGACACACAGTTTACACAGGCTGTGTCCGCAGCGATGCAAAATAAATATTTTTTTACCCAACCATGCAACAAATGCGATTTACTACCGACTGCATTAAATCCAATGGCGTTCAGGTGCAAATAAAATCGCAAACATTATTAAAGAGCAATTGAACCCATTCAACATTTTCTGACTGCCACCTAACAACACTAAATATAAGTTTTAGGATTTCTTATCAAGAAGGCAGAAATGCAATATTACTGTTTATTGCCATAAGCAATCTATGCCACTCTTCACAGAGGAAAAAAGTCAAAAATTATTGTCGTTCAGACCTACATATAAGGCTAATATCATGTCTATGAACATTTTTTGAAAAATTATATCTGTTGTGTTACAATACTAAATTTTTTAATATCCATTAAACAATCCTGTCAATATATATTTCGTGAAAATCATGAAACTTTTGATCGAACCTTAAAAATCAGAAATTCAAGAGTATTGCAATCATTTTGGATATTTCTCAGGTATTCGATAAAGATAAGTTGAAGAGTTTAATGTATTTGATTAATGCATTGCTTTTTCACAATACACAAAACCATAGGAAATTCAAATTAAGATGCAAGATGTTCTTTGTATCCATATGGTCTGACTATTTACGTTCAATGATCTTTTTTTAGTTGAGTTCCATAATAACACGCGTGCACTGCCCTTAGTGCTAGTGGTTGCGGTAATGTAGCTCCCACAAAGAGTTTGCCACCAAAATGTTTGAAGACAATGCAAACAACACTTATTGTTGTTTTTAATTTTCATAAATTCATTTTTTCATTTTTAACTATCATCCAGGCCTTATGTAAATCGTTTTTGGGACGACTACATTTCTTGCAACTGTTGGTTTAAAAGTCCCAAGGAGTTGTTTTCCTTTGCATTGAAACGAAGCACTGCGAAAATACTTTTGAAGCAGCATAAACAGCTATATGGCAGTGTGGGACTAAGCTTGTTTGGTTGGGCAACGCTTTTTAATGTTCGTTAGCGTTTTATATTTTTAGTCTGATTATCAAGGTTTGACCCTTTCGATTTTTTTTTAGCTTGTTTTGGACCAATTGACCAATGCATGCATGTTAATTACATGAATAGACCATAACTTGAAACAGGGAAAGACCAAGGTCTTTAGCAAACCGGGTAGATAAATGGCAGCGTACAACAAAACAAGAGAAAACAGAACAAGATTTATTAATACAGACCCACAAGCAGCAGAATATGAACCATCTATAAATCATTACGAAAGTTAAGCAGATTTGGAACAATGTTTAGATGAATATGCCAAAGTGACTGCAAGTGATAAAGTTGTTTTTACCAACCAATACAACTTTAGAACTTGTAATTTGTATCCCCAATAGTGTCGGACATCGCCCAATTCAAGCAACAACAAGCAATAACATTTCATAACGTCCCGTACTTAGAAAACAAAACAATAGCAGATTCAATAGAAAAACGTATACGAAGAAAAAGCACAGAGTACATGTGCATACGTCATACATACGCATCGTCGGTATTTTTAACATCCAAAACGAGTTAGCATTGCTATTAAAAGATCAAACACAAAGTTTACACTGTACTGGTATAATTGCTTTGTGCCTTGTCCGTTTGGGTGTCTGTCTTTATGTACGTTTCTTAACCAAGGCTTGTAGCTTTAGTTTTAGTCCGTGTCAGACAGTGTCAATGTTTAGTTGCTACAAGCACTAATCGGCAACGAGTGGTAAGGAGACGAAAATTACCCTTGACTTAAGTTCGCTGTTAACGTTTTGATTTTGGTTTTTGTTTCTTTGTTTTAATTTTCGAGGCCTGCCGCCCTACCAGAATTGGTTTTTGTTTTTTCTTGACTGCTTTTGTTGTTTTATAATATTTTCTATTGTATGCTGCGTCGATTAATTTGTTTCAAGTATTATTTACTCGTCCTGCTTAGCCAGAATTTTAAAAGTCTAACTTATACCTTATACCTCTTGACCCTTAAATATCTTTTTGGAATTTTAAAAGAAACAATTTTTGAATTTCAACTCGTATTTTCCCAAACTAATATGTAGAATGCAGGAAAAACGATTTGAAGATAGATATATAACTGTGTTCACAAATTGGGAGAAATATAACTTTATCACTACAAATATACTCTTTTTGGCTATCCAAAACTAAAATAAAAATATTAAGGACCTCAATTTTAGACATATACTTTTGAGACAGACATTTAATATTGTACCACTCCGTTTTAATTTGAGGACGGCATGCAGTTGCAAGGTAAGCCACAAAACTATGTTTTGCGCCTGAAATCGACTTAACTGGTCGAGGTGCAGTTGGGTTTGCGCTGGCCTGCATGAACAGACCGATTCGGATTCAGTTCCGCATGGTTTTTCTTTTAATTCTTAATTTTTGAAAGTTTATGTACAAAACGATGCAACGCACAATTTTTAAGCAGACTTACTAAACTTTATTAATGTTAATATTAATTTTTCTATAGCAAGCCATAAAAGCTCATTCAAACGGCTACACAAAGTACACACCATACGATCTAAAAATTAGAGTTCTGTTCTGAAACATTTTCTGCAATTTGCAATTTAAACTATTGAATATTAACCAGTAAAAAGGCTCTTGTCGAGAAACTTTGACTGAGAGATACCCTTAACCTTATATTTACAGCGTAAAATTATTGCTTGCATAAATGTATGTATGTGCAAGTGTCTGAAGAAAAGCATGTACTACTACGCTTAAACATGATATCCAAACAATACAGCATACAAATTTATGTTAGGATCCAGTTTAGGCTGTGTCGTTAAAAAACTTTCGCATGAATATATTGTTCAAAATGAAAATTTGTGTAATTATAGTTTAAAAATCGAAGATATAGTTACATGCTCAATATTAGTTGACACGTTATTGCAGCTTAGACATTCCTTTTGTAACAACGCTATTCGCATGCCATGAATTTCGTGCACGAGGGCCTCCTCCCGTAGCTGAAATAAAAATAAAATAATATTTTTTTATACAACATATAATAAATTTTTTTTAGACTAATAACATACTTTCAACGTATTTAACGTCCTAAATTTGTTGCCATTTGGAACATTATCAATACTGTTAAGACCATGGTAAAAATTAATTTGATGATGTGTAACGCATTCTTATTTAGTGACCATAATAACTTAAAACAGTTAAGTCTTAAGTCTTTTAAGTTTAATTTAAAAAAAAACGCATGACGCGTTCTTAGAAACCAACAACTAAGGTAGCCTCAAAAACGAATAAATTAATGAGCTGGAAACAACATATAATGTTCAAATTAATTATTTTTTAAATGTCATTTCTCCCTTTTTTTGCACTGCAAGTTTAAACATATTCAAAATCTTGTAAGGAAGTTGAGAAATGTCTAGTTTTCAAAGCGACACTTGCAGTCGTTAGGTAAAAACCCTTAGCCTGTAAGTACCTAAACCAAACCAGGGTGGTACACCTGATTGCTTTATCAATTTATAATTTACAATAGAAACATTAAAATAAGTCTAAATTGCTTATATAGATATAGGGAAAAATATGTATTTTTTATTACACGAAAGTAACATTATCAGAACGCTGTGCAACAAACGCCGACAAAAAACTTTAAAATCGAAATTGAATCGAAACAACATTTACGGAATTTTGGAAAACATACCAAAATAAGTAACTTTGGCAAAACTTATACCAAAAGGCAGTACAGAGTACATAACGTATGCATACAAAACATATGACATAAAATAGGCTCGCAATACAACAATGAACCCAAAAGAGGGAAACAATCAGAACAATGTTATATACGAAAACATTTGCAATAAATAAGAGGGAGAAGATTGCAATAGACTTAACATTGTATGAATACAATAAAGACCGTATTTGTAACACATACAATTGTGTTGTTACCTAATATTGCCGCTGTCTTTGTAAACATTCAATATTTGCACTATTGATTAATATTTCAGTTCCACTCAAGAAATGTGCTAGCGCTGTTGTTGTCATTTTTCTTGTTTGCGTCTCTTTCATGTTATTTTTATGAAGGGCGAACATTTTGCTATACCAATTGTAACTGTATTGCATTCGTCTCTCTCTTATTCACCTCTATGCATTTCTCATTTATTTTGTTTATTGATTGTGGCTTACAGTTCGCTTGGCAAGCGGAATCAATACGCTTGACATGCTCGTCTTGCTGGATGATCAGGATGATCGTTTGTGTGTTTTGTTATGGGTTAAAAGTCTCTGTCTTTTTGCATGTCTGTCTTTGAATTGCATGTTTGCGGGACTCTATATGTATGTACAGCATAAAACGTTTAACTTGCAAATAACAAAAAAAGTTACCTTATGTTCCAAAACAATTTGGTGGAGCCGAATATTTGTTTCACATAGGCCATGTGTTAAGCCATCGGGACACGATATAGTAAACTGTTTTAGTTCTTCTAGCCCATGTGGTGTCGAAGGTAATGAGTTTGGTCCAGTGGCACTATCTGTGTGTTTGTAAGAGGGTAAGTACTCATGATTTTGGCTCGACCAGAGCATGTTCCTTTGAATTGGGTTATTTGTTATATAGTCATTTAAGTTTAAAAACGTATGATGCGTTTGAGAGATGAATCTTGGAATTTTACGTGTTGCAAGTGGGTCATCCCCGGTGTTAGTGCAATCTATCGACAATGGTCCATGAAGCTCTTTGATTTTATTCGCATTTGACGCCATTAATCTGTCTTTTAATATATTCCCTGTAAAATTAATGTCATCTCGGTTGTAATCAAATGCTTGTTTCTTTTTTACATTTGCGTTGGTGTTGTGTTGAAAATATTGCAGATTTTTGGGCTTAATGTGAACTTGGGGTAAGTTTTTGTAACTTTGACCAATCTGATTAGTTTGCGCAAGACTGATTACATCGTTTTTATCCTCTTGAGGTAAGATGTCGGCATCTCGTTCTGAAGGCACGTTGTTGTCGTTCAATGTTTTTGTTGCTGTTGTCACTGGTTCTGTAGATTCAATAGGAATTAATTTATCTGTACCAGTTTCTATTTGGCATGGGACTTGGTCCACAATTTGGCTCCTTGGACTTATTCCTTCACAAATAAAGTTAGCCTGATCTAAGTTATAAAATTCAAGTTATATAAATGTCTAGACCTTATTTGAAGAACCTTACTATTTGGGGTAAGTTGTCCCAGCTCACTGGTATTAGAGTTGTTGCATTGGATGGTAAAATTGTCGTTTAAGAATAAGCACTCATCATTTAATACATCACATTGAGCTGAGGAAGATTTGACAATCTTTACTTCAGGATATAGCTTTGTGGATCCATTTAGTGCTTCCTTGACCAGCTTTAAACCATCGCATTTATCTTCTATATCGAATTCTTTGTTAATAAAACGATTTGCTTTAAATTCAAACATGGAATTGCTGCCTTCATTGTAATTTAAGCCATCCATTGCACTAAAGGTGTAGAAATTAAAAATATTTTATAAGTAACTCTACAGGTTGGCCAAGTTGACGTACATTAAATTTAGCGTTAGGTTGGGATCACTCGATCTTCTTGATATCGGGCTCTGAGATACCTCTTTTTTTGTTAAATTTTCAGTTGACCGGGTTTTCGCTGTCGTGCCTACAAGCAAATAATAAACATAAAATGTTATTGTAAATAATTTTAAAGCTTACCATTAACATTGTGAAGACTCTGTCGCTCATTGCCTTGTAGAGGTACCTCGGTTCCGTTTTTATTTCCTAGATATCCAAGGTACATATCAGACCAGAAATGTAAAAATCGCACATTATGCGCTGGCCACAGCACCTATTTAAAAAACAGAAATGCTTTCAAACTATTTATAGCGTAATGTTGTTGTACACTACCTTTTCAGTCTCTTGTTTATAAAGTGGATTCGTGTAAATCGATTCAGCTAAAAATGGCCATACTGAAAAAGTTCTTTCAAAGACTGAATTATCGATGCGCTCTTTTAGCGAATTGCAAAGAAATGTGCCAAAGAGACAGGACAGTGAGTGCTGGGCCAGCTTTATCTAAAAAAAACTGTTCTTGAATATATACTTAAAAACACACAAATCGACTTACCAGGTAACCAGTACTAAACTCAAAACTGCATGGGTACTGTTTATGTATTTGGTGCACCAGGTCAAGCCATTGCAGGAAAACTGGGCAACGCTCGTTAACCTCATCTGAATTAGGTCCATTTCCAGAGCGATCAGCAAACTTGTGTCCAAAACTTAACCATTCGCGTTCAACTAATACTCGAAAACCCTTTAGACAAATGCAATGTTATTTTATTTTAATAAGCATTTAACCAGCGTACCTCAACTGTTCTGTAATATGGATCCAGACATATTTGTGCTGTTGCCACGATCTGCGGTGTGCGGTCCCACCCATCAGAGCAATGTACTAGCACTGGCCGACCATTGGTTTCAATCGTATGAACAACCGTCATTGCAGCTCCCAATAAACCCGATAAATGCTGCATCCACATCGTTTTTTCCAATTGCCCAAGCCAACTGTTATATAAATAATATAATTTTACGCAATTGCAGGTAAAATGTTTTAATAGCTTACTTAGGGTCATCTGGTGATGAAGCACATAGTTGTCTAATAGCGGAGAAGCTTTTACGAATAGTATGTATATTTCCCAAGTTCATGAATTCTATTTCGGCGGATGGATAATATTCTATACATTCACAGCCACCACCACGTGCTCTATTTGTAACTGCTGACGTATAGCTGCGTGCATCCACGATAAGGAGTTTCTTGAAATTAAATAAGATTATTGAATTTTTTATTTTTAACTCAATTTAAATTAAATTTTATTTTGAGGGTTACATTTTCAGTTTAGTGTTTATTTAGCTTTATTACATTTTATAGATACAAGAACAAACTATACTAAATAATGCATCAGTTCAAGGACCTATGCCGATTTTACTTAATAATGTTTGAAATTATTTATACTAATTAAATTTTAAACTAAAATAGATATGTCAAGCAAGTCAAGCTATTTTGTCTGTCTTTTTGCCATTCGCACTGGGAAGGAATGGCTACAGATAAAATGTTTATACTTGCCGCACGCAACAGACCGTGGAATACAAAGACAAAGAATCGCACGAGACGGTGCCTTCTAAGATACTGAGAGGCAGATTTTGGTAGATGCCACCAGCCAACTTTTAACCAACTCCTATAGAGGAGATTCTAATTTTACAAATTGTTATGCAAACCATTTGTAAAGTTCACCAGGTACCTGCCATCAAGTTCAATTTGAGAATGACCGATGCTGGACACACACATAATTTGAACTGTGAGCCAAATGCAAAATGTTTGTTAGTTTGTGAAATTTTTGAAACATAGGGCTAACTATCACTTTTAATAAAACCAACAACAAATTCCACGGATCCACTGCTTGCAACTAAACTTTTTTTTGTTCCTAGATCTTTACCGCTCTTCTATGTAAGACTTTTTTTTGTTTGCTGTTCAGTTTCCTTTGGTTCATTCGGCAAACGGGATCAATAAGCTTATTTTGTATGTCCCTTTCTAATATGGCGCTCTTGTACACATATTAAGCACCAAAATTAATACATAACCCCACTACTCAGCGGCTTGGTAGGGTTATCTAAAAACGAATCCTTATTTTGGGTCAAAATTCATATTCATTCAAAAGAATTAAATAAATTATGTATAAATAGACCAAACCCTCTTAGTTAATTTAGTAATATTCATTTCAAATAAAACAAGCCAATAAGGGCTGTGGCCAAACATACTATCACATACATAAGAGTCGTTATAAACGCACGAGTTAGAGAGCTGTGGTTGAAAGAGATTGATTAGAAGAAACTATGAACCGAAGATTAACAGCATACAGTCACTATTTGTGTGTATGTGCTCAAGTCTAAGAAAAAATGTGATTGTGTTTCTATGAAATTTTACAGTTATTCACAATTTTTTTAACGTGCAAAGTACAATTGCTAGTTTTAAAAACTTAAAGTTATTTAATGTTTGATTATTATAGAAACGAAAAGACATGACCAATTATACTCGCTTGATAATTTTGCTTTCTTTCAACACCACTTTTCCCTGTTTACCGATTGGTTCAGGGTATAATAAACGCTGTTTAGGCCTTTGTTTAAAGTTTGACCACAAAATTAAAATAAAAGTAACACTCATTAGCTTATGACAATTTGACAACAACAAATATTCACCGTTGACTGCTTACTTTTTCAATATAAACTGTTGCAGTTATGCTCCGTATAGCTTAATGACAAAAATCAGGAGTCTGCACGCCCAAAATACATGTAATTAAACGCGTAATATTTAAGGCAGAGCTTGTCAAAGTAAGCTTATGATAAAGAAAGCGTCTTGCGGATAAAAATGCGTCGCCAATCAAAGAAAATACAAGTGTTTTTAATGTTTGCCAAATGATAAGCAGCAATACAGACTCGAGTCTCGGCATCTATTCTTTTACAGAAAGCAAGCAGAAAAACACTATTACTAGTGAGCAAGACGATTTAAGAACAATGAGCAATTAGATTTGACGGACATTTGAGAAAAATGTTAAGCGAAAGGTCCGATATAAATGTAAAAAAAAACAACAAAAAATTCACTAATCCACCCTTTGGTATTTTTGCATTGTTGCTTTGTTAGCAAAAAAATAAAGTCTCAATGTCTGGTGTGTGTATGTTATGTATACATACATATACCTGTTTCGTTTTCTATTCGTGAAAGCAATTGCAACAAAGTGTGTGTGTGTGCAGATGATTGCTGTTTTTAACGTTTAATGGCTGTTGTCATTTTTTTGTATTGGTATTTGCTATCACACAAATTGGTTTTTTTTTAGGGGTATGAGAGTATTGGTTTTCATTGTCAAAATCGCTAACAAGTCGATACACCTCGAGGTACAAATCGCTAAAATACATATATATCTCACATTTTAAGCTAAAGCGCCAAATTGGGTTGAAAGATGGTTAGTATTATCCTCCAAATATCTACTTTTTGGTGCATCGCCGCACCACCTATCCTGTCGAACCGAATAACCATCAACCATTGTTATTTTTGTATTGGTATATGTCGGACTCGATTTCACATGATTTTGTTCGGTGTTTTGCCCACCTTGGTTGGGCCTGAGTGTCTTGGTTGCTGTTTAAAGTTTATAACATTTATACAATTCGTATTTAACGATTTTATGATTGTGCTCGTCTAATGGAAAATTCCTTGTTAAAATTAAAACTTCTTGTCATACCTTAACATCGTCCAACGCAATTTCTTCGTGTGACGAGTGATCCAGCATAGAGGAGCTCTTTTCAGATAAGCCAAACCCACTATTGACGTTTTTGGCCAATCTTCTTAAATGTTCACCTTTATCAAAGGCACAAACCTCTGCTAGCGCTTTAAGCAGCTGCTCATCCTTATAGTTACGCCAACCTAGCCAACCAACTTCTGGTTGACTAGAGCGGGCTAAGATAGCTCCGTTTTTTTGATGGCGCCAAACAACAGCCGGTAATCGACGCGATCCTCGAAAGTTTGCTATGTTGTGAAGCATTTCATCAGTGATGCAGCACGGAACAAGTAACTTTTGCGGATAAGAAGGGCATAGCTTAAAGTCTTTGTTTGTCGTTGAGATGCGCCAAGATCCTGTTAAGTCAAAGCCTAGGCGTGCAACTTCATTTGTAAAATCGCTTTCATTCCAAATAGCCCGCTGCCATCTATTCAAACGCTCGCTGGTTGCATAATCTGTAGGGCCGAGTTCATTGGTTGGTGCACCATATTCTTGGATGCCGACTAAGTCGCACGTCCACGAGTAAAATGCAAACGCAAATACCTTTTCCAGTGCATCAGGTACACCTATCAGTAACTGAACGCGACGCTGCCATTCTAAGCATTGCTCCGTCGATTTAAATGAACACCTTACAGTACTAGCATCTTTGCAATTAAAAACCAGTTGAAAAAGATCACGGACTTGCACGGATTCAATCAGGCCTAGTGGTACATACGTCTTGAATGAGGTCGAATTTTTCGAAAGAAATATGCGATAGTTTGACAGAGCTAATACTCCATCATCGGTTCGTCCTAGGTATTTTATCGACTCGCCGGCAACTGTGAACAAAAGTTTAAGTTAGTAATAAAGTTGCAAATGTAAAATATTTAAGCTCTTACTTTCTTGAAAGGGGAGCAATAGCTGCGAGTCTTCTTTTTCCAGTTTTGCTTTTGGATACGACTCCGCAGCGCGTATAAAACAAATCGACGGGGGCGGCGATCCATTAGACATTGTGCGGTGCAACTGTAATATAAAATTCGTAACCGGTATTATTTTTGTATACTGTGCTTAATTCTCAATGTGTTTTAACTTTACTTTATGTTTGAGTCGTATGTTTTTCGTTCTAAAATATCACTTAAATGGTTTTTTATTTTTCTCTTCAGATGTTTACGCTTCGAAGTGCTTAAACGATTTTCAACTTTATGCCATTTCTTACTTTTATATTATTGGTGTGTACAAGTTTTTCTCGAGAAAACTGGGCAATTATTGTTAAGACATCTTCAAAGGCTGACACAAAATATATATCGTTTGAGAAAAAAAATATTTGATGTTAAAAATAAGACTAGTTTGTGCGAAATATAAAAATATCAAAATTTAATAAATATTTTTGAAGTTACAAACGAATAAAGACATTAATTGAAAAATACCTGATCTGACATTTTGTTTATGGCCTGTGTAGATTCCAAATTTTATTTCAATACAGCTGAATATTGATAGCCAAAATATATGTACATGCATAGAAATGGTATGCGTAATTTATGATTTATTTAGCGAGCTTACTTGCATCAAGATAATGTTTTTGTAAAAGAATAAGTACGGTGAGAATTTTTTGGTTCTCGTCTATTATACCTAGCCTCATTAACTATACAATGTTGTACATACTTATACTATGAAAAAGATACGCAAATGTATTTCTATTGGTGGGATTAGATACCTTATATTTTCGTAAAAATAAAACTTCCATATAACCATTAAAAACAAATATAAAATTAAAAAAAAAACCTTAACACTCAAATTAGATTAATCAGAGAACTAGATGTGAGCGGGCTATCACTTCACCTAATGGCATACAGGAATAATTGTACACTTATACATTTAAACATGAATACCATAAAAATTCGAACTTTGGCGTTTGCACTCA
Organism: Scaptomyza caliginosa; assembly: GCA_035044725.1. Taxonomy (NCBI): domain Eukaryota; kingdom Metazoa; phylum Arthropoda; class Insecta; order Diptera; family Drosophilidae; genus Scaptomyza; species Scaptomyza caliginosa. The sequence continues at coordinate 51,069 of JAWNNR010000407.1, forward strand.
TATACAACATAATCAATTATGGAAACACATGCAGAAATGCATTCGATTTTGATACAAATCGATCCAGATTCAATTACAAATTGAATTTTGAAAACATAAAACGATTTGTTAATGCATTTGAGACAAAGTATATAACACAACAAAACAACAAGCATACATACATTACCAAGGCAAAAAAAAACTTCAAGTAACAACTGTCGTAGGTTTATTGATTTTTAGCAACAAAAAAATAATACGCGTTTGGTTGATTATTTCGTTGTTAAGCACTAATAACTCCATAAACGATATAAAACAAAAACAAACATTTACAAATAGGTTGCATTTACATATGTTGATATTAAAAAAATTAGAGATGTCATCATCGATAAGATTTGTTTTATCGGTTTAAGTATCGATATGTTCTTACTTTTGTATATCGATGTGCTTATTTAAACATAACTATCTAGCAATCTGCCCTGCAAAACCAATTACAGGCGTGTACAAAGCGACCCACCTGCTGCCAAAAGACCGAGGAGCAAACCGTGCGTTTTCGAAGACCTCGAAAATTAAATATATGAAACAAAGCTAAGACAGTACAAGTAAAAAGGCTTATATCAATAAGATACCTTTAACCCCTAGTAAGGCGCCAAACCAAGTGGAGTAATCTTTAACTTTCAATATCTCCAGTGTTTCTCAATTTTTATGATACTCGTGCACCTGTTCAATATTGCGTCTAATATTCTAAAACACTTCACATTTTCCAAATTAAAGAATTTATTGTTATTAATTCTGTGTGTTCATCAAGAACCGGAAGAGCTATCGATAATTTAATTAATCATCCTAGGGTATAAAAGCACTTATTTTCGAAAAAAGACGGACATGGTTTTATCTGTTTTGGAACGATGAAATTTGTAAAGATGTTAAATTGCAAAATTGTTTTTAAATATCAGATGACTTGGACATACATACCTCTATAATTTAGAGCATAAGATGTGTTTAACTCTTTCCTCAAATTGCAACGCGCGGACCCAGGCAAAAACCGAACCACCTCCCACCCAACCGACCGAGGGGCGCCACGCTTTGCCTGCGGTTACGAAGATCGCGAACAGTAGTAGTATGAGTGACATTATGAAGTAAGTGGGAGATATCGTTATGGTATGGATAAAACATGAGATCCGAAAAGAGTGTGTATAGCATAGTTAAAATAACCAGTTTTAAGAGGAAATATGTAAAAAAAAATGTCTAGTATTTCTGATCGGAACTGTAAAGCTAACTTGGTTGCTTAATTCCAAAGAATCAATTTTGAGCTTATGACAGAATATTACTCCTAACATAGTTCTGCGATCAGAAAGAGAAGGAAAAAGGTAAGTTAATAATGCTATCCCAGTTTAGACCTCTCAGAGCGTAAATCAGAAATTGTTTTTGTACCGATTCTATCCTGATGAACCCTGTATTTGGGGTACCATATACAAGATCCATATTCAAGAATCGGTCGGCATATCGTTAAGTTAAGAGCCACAAGATCAAAGAACACACAGCTCTTTACATCTATAGCTTAATCTGGACACTCTAAGCCGTGTTGCTCTCAAAATGAAATCTTTGCATAAAATAAAAAAAAAACAATGCAAATTCTGGTAAATTACTTAATTTACTAATTCGTTAGAGGCTCTAGTATAAGAACATGACATCATTTTGACTGAATTTCGGACGATTGGACCATAATGGCATCGAGATGTACCCTTTACAAAATGTGCAGAATGCTTGAGCCTCCGGTAACAAAAGTAATTGGGTACGCCTTCCTCAGTTGACTATAAGTAACCTGGCAAAAACTTGCCCAATGTCAAACAGTGCTGCTACAGGCTACCCAATAAGTACGCAATGGGCTTGGTTTAATAATCACCTTACACACAGGGTTTTAGTGGTTTGTGGTGTTCCATAGCCAAAAACGCAGTTTCAAAGACGGCCGAAGATAACTACTTCCTTTAATAAAAAGCCGATGGGCTACTGCCGTAGTCATTGGTAAGCATGTGGTACAATATCTTTAAAACGGACCTAATACGTACATAATGACGACATAAGTAAGTTCCATTGATCGAAAAGAGAGCTAGTGAAGTCACCACACAATTTGAAAAGTGAGACTTTTAACAGGTTTGGAATATAGGATTATACCTGCGATGTGGAGACCGTTTTTAGCGTGCCACACAAAGCTTTAACCCTTGAGTACTGAGCCGCAACGTTACCAAAGTATCAGGTAACAAGTGGCGGACCATCGATTTGGGTTCAGAAAAGGCCTTCGACGATAAGAACTCCTGCAACTGTTGCTGATTTGGTGTTAGGGTTAGGGCAACGTATCCCGAGGTGCTTCCGGCAAATTTCTCATTATGATATTTGCACACGACGTCCCAATGTTCTATTCTGCTCACACTGGGAAAAGGAGATTTGGCGGCAGTCTTAATGAACATTTTTTTATCCTAGAAAACAAGCGTTGTGGCTTTATTCAACATTTTGCTTATAGTGTTTGTTAAGCTTTTTATCTGATACTATCATTTTGAGTTTATTACAGCTACTATTACCTTACTATAATAGCTGAGCTTCTGAAACTGGAATGTTTTGTAGATTAGAAGCGTTCGGGGTGCCCACGACAACCTTTAGAGTGAACCCTAAGTTGTTTTAACTTCTTGCCACCCTGTGGTGAACATGACATGGTGACAACATGTTAATTAAATGTTCTGTGTATACAGCTAACAGTTTTCTTATGTGGTACTGGGAACAGATCAGAGAGGTTTGCATTAATCATCCGTTAAATTCGTCGTATGACAAAGGTAGTCGTGCGTTTTCCACACTAAGTCCGGTAACGGAATATAGTCAGAAGGGGAGTAGTCCATAATGCGGCTTACTGCTATTGTGATTGTTAAAAATGTTACCTAGAGTATCCTTTGAAATGTGAATTAAGGTTAAAGGTATTTAACGGTTCGTTAAATCTTATCTGAGGTTGTCATTATAGACTTTTGAGTGACCTGGGCATTTAGTACCTTATGCTTGGCTCTTACTTTAGATAGCTGAGCAAGCAGAATATCAGCAGGTTTATCTTCCGTGACTGAGTGTACGGAACTGTTGTATTCGACTGTGGCTTGTAGTACCAGCTCTACGGTATTGCTGATTCCTTTTTTCCAATTTCATACACCTTGCTTTTTCAAGCAATGTGCCGTAAAATTTTTCCACCTTAATGTACTTGAACCGGTAGCGCGTTGAGGTAATATGTGGCATAACTGCAAACTTGGAAAAATTGTTCATACAAGTAATGAAGTATTTTTAGTCTGTTAAATTTTGAAATGGAATATTTCATGGCCCCGATTTTATTCGGTGTTATCTCCGTTTTCTTGTTTAGGTTAAGGATGTCAGTGACGATTGTCTTGCAGTGCCAGACTTCTGTTGCTTGAAAGCATTTTACTAGCTCGTGTTGCACATAAGCCAAGGTTAAGAAGTCCATGAAATCGCTTTTACGACAATCTTTACCGTCTCGATGGAGACGTTCCTAGTTGTTTCGTTAAAGAACACAAAGTATTGCTTGACCAAAATACCTGATATTTCTTAGACAACCTGGCTTCTGAAGCAATTTACTGATTTATCGGTATTTTAGATGGTATTAGACAGTTAAACCTCGCGATTCACTGACTCAGCAATGCAACTTTCAAGGGCATTTACATTTTGCCCTGAGAAGGCGTGAACTACAAGGTTTTTCTTGCCTGGTTTACAGATAACTTTCGCACCAATGTCGTCAATACGGACTTTCCACCTTTTAAATTTTGAGTTTGGGTTCGTTTTGGGCACCGTAAACGTAAGTGGATGGTGGTCGGTAAAGATGTTGATGTCAATATTTCGAAGTCTACCGCCATATTTGAATTGGTTTGATAAGTTTTATCTAATCTTTGTTTTGCTTAGCTGAATAACTCCAAAATATGCATTTTATCGTTTGGGTTATTTTAGTTTGAACAATTTATGAGCTTAAACACGAAAGTTATTTAATTGCATAAAAATTGAATTATTTTATTATATATGTACATATGTATGTTTGCATAAGCAAGGTGAGATAAATATAAGTTTATTACGACAAAAACATTTTGCTCCTTAGTGTTTGTGTCATTACTGTTTTTGTTTATTCAAAATTAGAATAAAAATAGTTGCGAATTCAATTATGAATTATTTTTAAATTTTAATACCCACATTGAATATCTACCGATTGGATTTGCAAATGGATAAAGGCATTTTTGTTAAACGCGGGACGTATAAATATAAAAATAGCATAGAAAATGCATCTTAAGCCACAAAACGATTTCCATGCGTAAGGCTTTAATTTTTTATTGTTGCTTGAAACCATTTTTATTGATATTAATAATGGAAAATAATTATGATAAATTTCAAATAAATTAGTTACAAAATATTTTATCATCAAATGTTAGGCAGCATTTAGCCGATTGATGCAAAAATCGAAAACTATATTCAACACACAATTCAAAACAATTATAGCTGAACATTTTTTAAAATATTTTCCCAACAAGTAAACAAAACTAGTTTGGCAATCACGTGGAAAAATAGCTAATCGCACAAACTACATTTGGCAGCCATGCACTAATCTCTCGTTGTCTATCTTCGTCTGTTGTATCGAATAATCTTTGTGACTGCAATCGAAAATTATCGATATTTGATTTTTGGAACATCGATGATTGGCACCCACAAATTAACATTTTGACCAACACTGCATATGCGCAAATCATAAAAGTTAGATTAATTGTTATATGTTTAGATACGTCGACAAAAATTTCATTCCATTAAATGTTCAAGTGATATATAAACACCTTAAATTGCAATACCGTGCAAATACTGGGCGTATCTCCTACCAACAGCAGTAACATGTCTGAATCAACAAAACCATTGCTTGGCTCGTGCTTAACAATTATTGCTGTAAGTCGACGTGTTCTATTTGCAGCCGCCTTATAAGTGCGACTGGTTAGCTAGTTTGGAACAATTTGAACTTTTGCATTAAGTAATTGTGTTTTTAAATGTTTGCAGGTGATACATGTTCTCTACGTGCGTACAGTTGCAACGTCTGCCGCGCCTGGGGCACTGCCTATTACCAGCGAAAATATTGAAATGACATTAGGTAAGGCAAACAGAGTCAGGAAGTTTTAAAGGGTTTTAACCTATAAGCCTCAGATAATAAAAACATTCAGTAGCAAAATAATACAAATACCGACTAAAATTTAACTTCCTCAATGTGTTAGTTTAGCGCCTAGACGCTCCAAGCATATGCACGTCTGCTATGTTTTCAAAATATTCGCAGTTACATGTCATGTGTGCTTGACGTGTCACTGGGAAATTCGATCTAAAAAATTATGCCGGTGTTTTAAGGCTGAAGGTTTAGTTTCTTACGCTTAATACGTTCAGTTTATTGTGTTAGATTTTTGTAAGAAAAATTAATTAACTTGATAGTTTAAAGCCAGGTTTGTACTTATAGTTTGAAAATATATATATCATAAAATATTATAAATATATCTGTATATATAATTTTTTTATTTTATTAGTTATTTGTATATTGGCTTTTCAATTGACGTTTAATCTGTGCAGTTGCGTTAGCCGGCTTGGAAAAGAATATGACGTTAGATTTGTTCATAGAAAGGCGAAAGCCTATGCTACTGAGCAAATAGTTTTTATCAACGACTCCAATTGTTAGCCCCTAACTCAAAAACTTTTATATTCTTATCACATATCTCAGTTTTTACCTTATCTAAGCTTAATTTAGATCAATTAATGTGTTTATCTGTGTTTGTATGCATATGTTTTTGTTTGAATAGCTGATCTATTTTTCTATTGACGAAATGTCAAAAATTTTTGAGGAGAGCTGACCCTTATTTTATGTGGGTTATTCGGGTGGCGTTTTATTTATTCAGTTGTTTTAGCGGAGGGCGCAACTAATTTAATTTAATTTTAAGTAATTGAAAATTGTAAATTACCAGTATTATGGCTTTATGGACATACTAATCACTGCAAATTGAAAGATGTCCAAATTGTAGAAAAGAATATCATGTATAAAAGAGTACAGCGATAAGATTGTAGATTTCAATTAGTTAGGTGAGTTTTTGATGACTTTTAAGTAATGCACCAGGTGTAAACCAATCCAAAAAACACAATGCCCATGGATAGGCAATAAGGGTTTGTGCAATGTATGTAAGTAGGGAGAAAAGAGGCAGACAGAAAGAAATATTTCCTAACGTATAATGTACAGCACTTTATACACTACAAAAAAAACGCATTTTTTTTACTTTTGATGCTCAAAACAAATACTTTTATTTAAGTTATTCTATTGTTTTAATGATAAACTAATAAGTTATATTAAAAGTTTAAGAATATATTAAGTAAATCGACAAAATGCATGTTTACACACATTTGACACTGTCAAGAAACTCTTTAAACATTTTTTTAAACATTAAAACGAAAGCAGGCTTGGAACATCGAGTGGAAGTGGACGGAAACAAAAACTGCTAACGAGCAGACAGCAGAATTTTGCGAATAGTTACGCAGAATCCGCAAATATCGGTAAGAACACTTGCCAAAAATCTCAAGGATGACTGTAATTTGGATGTTTCACACGAAACAGTGCGCCCAGCCATTCAACGCCATGGGTACACTTCAAGAGCCGCACGAAAGAAGCCGCTGCTTTCAACAGTCAACAGTCAAAGCGCTTAAATTTTGCTGTGATGATGGCCAATCAGTCGGCAGAGTATTGGGATATCGTAGTATTTTGCGATAAAACAAAAAAAATGATGTACCATAACTATGGCCCAACAAGAGTATGGAGAAAAACATTAACTGTATTGGAGAATCAAAACATCATTACAACAGTTAAATTTGGCAAACTTTCGGTTTTTATTAAGGGAGTTGGAAAACTGGCTTTCATTCCTCCAAATTTTGGACATGAATTTAAAAATCTGCACTGGAGGTTTTACACAACAAATGGCAAAGTCGTTGAAACACCACCCTAGAGCCCGGATTTTAATCCCACTAAAATTTGTCGGCCCACTTGAAGAAATAAATTGGGCAAAAAGGAGCCCAAAAACGCTAAAATGGAACAGTGTCACAACATACCATTTGAATATAACCTCCCAAATGGTCAATTCAATGAAAAAACACCTTCAACGTGTTATTAATGCTAAGGGGTCTCTTACCAAATATTAAAATTATTAGCTTTTTTGAAATTTTCTTGAAATTTATGCAAAAACTGAAAGAAAAAACTTACAGTGTCAAATGTGGGTAAACATGCAATTTGTCGATTTACTAAAAATATACTTACATTTTTGATTTGGTTTTTTTCTCACAAACTAGCTTAGTATTTATTAATTACTGACGAATAACTTAAAAAAAAAACATTTGTTTCAAGCAGTAAAAGTAAAATAAATGGGTTATTAAGCAGTAAGTAAAGTGTTTCTTGACAAATTGTATATGTTTTCTCCATCCGCACTAACAGCTGAGTCGATTTTACCATGTCCGTCTTTAAGACTTTTAAAGCTTGACGTTAAAGATTTGGTATATTCACTGTCCTGAATCCTTGGAAGATTAAATTGCATCTACAAATAAAATTTTAAATTTTCATAAAAATTAGTTAAAAAACACTCGCGATATATTAAAGGATAAGCGATCATGCCTACCAACATACAAAATATGATTGTACATTGCTTTCTGATATAATGATAACATTTATAATTTATTATTATTGTAATTATAATAAATAATAAATCACAGTTATTGTGGTTTGTTAATTGTGCTTTGTTGTTTTTCCGTATGATTTTGAAGAATTCCAATTACGCTCTTCCATTTTACAATGAGTTATAATGACGTACTTATTCTGATAACATATAAATTTGCAATGAAACAAATTTTCCAATGCATGGTAATTACTTTATAATAATGTTAGTTTTATTTTCTTATTTTAGCCTCCAACGAAATGGTTTTTCTTAATTTTTATGCGGAGTGGTGCCGATTCAGTAATATATTAGCACCGATTTTTAATGAAGCGGCGGATAAGGTAAGATAGTAAAACTGGGCCACGTATGACGTAAATATATATAAAAAAAAAAAACGTTTGTTATACCCGGAACCCATAAAGTGGGTACAAGGGATGGTTTTGTTAAAAAATGTGTAATCCAATCATCTTTTCCGACGCTATAATAAATGATCAGTATTAACAGCCAAATCGAATTGACAAAGTACGTTAAAGGGACAAATGTTTGTATGAACGCTTTAATCTTCGAGACTATAATATCTAAATAAGCCTATACTTCTGATCGATAGCAATATGGTTGCTTTCTGCTGTAGCATAATTGTTTTGAGTGATCTCCAATAGAATCCTTAGCTGATGTGTAGAAAATTATCATTGCTCCTGTTATTTTTAAATATTTGAAGTAGCACAGGGATCCAATGATATAATACGTGACCATGGAACTTATCACTTTTAGGTATAGTCATCTAGTTTTATTTCATGTGCCCCATACCTTCCATCCATCCCTTCCTTTTGTGTCTTGTTTCTCACAAATTTGGCATAGCCCACCTTATAGTTTACCTTATAATATTCTTCAAAGAAGTGGTGATAAAATCACATCTTATGGACAGCATTATTATGATCGACCTTAATGTTTATCCATCGGGTTGATACGTTTGTATTATACAGCCTCAGCCTCAAATGGATAATCTTAGACACATGACAATCTCTTCCATGTGTCACTTTTCTTATGCAATTGGCAAATGACGGTATTAATCAAACATTTTCAATTCATTGCCTGTATTGCTTCCCCAAAGTCTCTTACCCACTGGCACATAAAAGTCCGTGAAAAAATATTAAAATTTATACATGTTCAAGCAAGGATGCATGCATATTGCATATTGAATCTTTATAAGCCCGCATTATCTTTAAATCGCCAGTGTACATGCTCTTTATGCTACTGTTGAGCCTCAGCTTCTGGACAAAGCATAGTCTAAGATGTTGGTTGATAAACTTGGAGTCTTCAGCTTGGATGTAGGTTTATCTAGGCTAGATCGGTTACCATGATGTCTGCAGCTTCCATAATGAAATGAAATCCTGGAGTTGCCCTTGCCTTCCCTGCCCGTTATCGCGCCATCAGCTTCCTGTAAAACCTAGTAGTCACTTATCAATTTTGCATTCTTAGAGACCTCACTGATGCCAATCAGCAGTTTAAAACGTTAGAAGACCTAAGACCTAAAGTTAGTTAGAGAGCAATTATTTATATCTATTAGGTTGTTTCAGTTGGTGCGCTTTTAATGCTCTTATTCCGCAAGCTTTGTATTCTAATGTAAATAGCCTAGTATTATTAACTGGTCATGAATTTGACATCGCGTGCTTAAATAATATTTGGGTTGCATTTTTTTTATTTATTGCTGTTACTTTTTTTTTTATTGCAGATTAAAGCGGAATTTCCAGAAGGTGGTAAAGTAGTGCTCGGAAAAGTGGATTGCGATCGGGAAACAGCACTTGCGTCTCGGTTCCACATCAGTAAATATCCCACATTAAAGATCGTTCGCAATGGACAGCTCAGTAAGCGCGAATACAGAGGACAGCGCTCGGCAGATGCGTTCTTGGAGTTTGTGAAAAAGCAATTGGAAGATCCAATCAAGGAATTTAAATCCCTAAAGGATCTGGAAAATCTTGATTCCAAAAAGCGTACCATAATAGGCTATTTTGATCGGCGGGATCAAACGGAATACGACATTTTCCGCAAAGTAGCGACCAATCTTAAAGAAGATTGTCAGTTTCATGTGGGCTTTGGGGAAGCTTCTCAGGCCATGCATCCGCCAGGTACGTGAAACTTTGTACCATTTCTGCATAGGTACAAAAAAACAAGAGACCCTTACCTCCAATGGAATATGTAATCAAAACGTGCGCATCCGAACAAACTCAAATATCAGACCCCAAACCATTTTTGAATGCATGCGAATGTGTGCAAACAGGTAGTCACGGTGTTGTGTTTTCGTTTTAAAAATCTTGTTTAACAATGAAGAAAAAACAACGTACCAAAATTCAAGAATCATAAAATAAAGCTGAATGATCGATATTTTAAAATCGTTTAGGTATAACCTTTTGTATTACAAGTTTAAAGCACTTTAAACTGCGTAAAAATTGGCAACCACCAATTCCTTAGCAAGGACAGTCCCCCACCAAAAGAAAAAAAATCATTTTTAATATTAATAGTTTTATTATTTAAGAGATACTAGCATATTGCACTTAAAGTATGTTTTTTAATATGCAATTGTATGAATTGATTAATTATTTACGTATATATATAATTGTTTTCTAGGGACACCAATCGTTGTATTTAGACCGGATGTGGCCTTATCCCACGAAAATGATGAAACATTTACAGGACGTTTAAGTAATTTTGATGAACTGAAGGTATGGATTCAGGAAAAGTGTGTAGCACTTGTTAGAGAAATAACATTTGAGAGCGCAGAAGAGTTAACAGAAGAAGGGCTGCCATTTTTAATTCTCTTCTATCGTCCAGATGATCTCAACTCCATTAAGGATTACAAAACAATTATACAACAACAGTTATTGGATGAAAAACGTAAGTTTTTAGTAAGTTAATGATATATTAAAAAAAAGACCTTAAATATAATTGCGGCGCCCAAATGTGCTAATTGGCCGGTAACTATGCGAGCACATCGCTTGTCTTTAAGTGCGAGGTGCGGAATATCCTATGAAAACAAAATTTGCGCTGCTTGCGTAACAAATGAAAGAAAAAGCAGGAGAGGTTTTAAAGCTTAAGGCCTCAATTGCGTTTTAATTACTAAACATAATAACTTCAGTACTAAATACAAGATCTTGTGATTTTTGTATTTACTTGCAATGCAAAGCAACAATACCCCTATTCATAAATGTCTTATTCAACACACAGTAAAAGCGAATGATAACATAAAAGTATAGATTTGTACTTCCTATAGCTTTTATAAATTGAATAATGTGAGGAGAAGAAAAGGATGACATAATTTTTCTTTTATACTTCTTAAAGAGCAAAGACTCGCTTATCGGTTATGGCACCATCCTCGAAGTCTGTTTCCGTTTGTTTCGATGCTCATTTGCAAAAAAACTATCTAGTTAGTTTTGATAATTGTGAGCATAGCACTTTCGCAATTTTGTACGGTAAGCAATATTACTCGGTTGTTGGGTGGCTAAAAACACCGAGGTGTCCCCTTGCATTTACGTTCGCTGTTGGGCTTTGACCAAATCTAAATTTGATTTCATTAGACTTTAAGTTGGAGTATTGAGTTGCATGTGGGAAGATAGATCAAACCGAATGTACTGGTTGTCCAATATGGTAAGTAGCTCGCCAAATCAATAAAAAACCGCAACCAACTCTTAAAAATCCTCCACTGTGAACTTGCCTACTAACATTGGCATGGTTGTTATCATTCGACAGTTAGCAAAGTATTCTCTGACAAGGTGTCTCTCTTTAACAGTTCCACGTCAAGCGACGTTTCGTTGCGTTATGGGCATCACTATTTCAGTTTCTGGAGCACATCGTTTGAACTTACCTATGCTCACCGACGAGTGAGTGGTCCTTAAAATCGCCACCGTTAGCTTTGACAAATTCTTCTCGTTTAATGATAACGCACTCTCAATTGCAACAAATATTAATATGACTCTATTAGACCCCGAAATGTTTGATAATACCATGAATTAGCATCCTTTAGCTTTTTTGGTTTTTCTCACATCCTACCAATATCAACCTCACAACCCTGCATACTAGATTACATTAGATTCAACGTCAATGCGTCTGACTTGGATTCTAGGGACTGTAACCCATGCCTTACCAAATTAATTTTTATTATTTCAATTTCTATTTTTATTACTTTTTTTCTTGAATTACTTTTTGTGGGCACAAAAAAAATCCGCACCAAAAACTCTAATTTACCATATTGACTCCATTACTAATATTAATCGCGTTATTTGCTATAGCAATAGCTGTTGGGGATTTTCGTAATTATTTACGTCAGGTTCAAGCTGGTCTGTGCAAGTGTAAGCAGGCTCGACAGCGAACTCGACCAGAATATTCCTTGAAACTAGACTTTCAGCTTGCAGTTGTTGCTGGCGTGTAGGTAAATATGTAGAAATGTGCATGAATCCGAGAAAATGCTTCACTATGTCGACTGTCATTCAATATTATACAAATTTGGTACATGTGAATTTTTCAAATTAAGGAATTTTTTGCTATCAAATGGGTATGCATGTTTTTATCGAAAACCGGACGAGTTTTCGATAAACAGTCAAAATATAAACTTGATCTTGATCTTGACGGACGAACCAACAGACAGTGGGAAATCAACGCGACTGTTCATGCTGACCAAGAATATACTTAATAGGGTCGGAGATGCTTTCTGCAGCCTGTTACATACTTATGCACAAAACTATGTACTTTTTTTTTACCCATTTCATGGTTAAAGGTTATATTAATGAAACAGGTTCGGTTTACGGTTCCAATACAGTATTTTTTTGTAGCTCTAAGAGTGACATATTTATGTTATATTGATTAAGGCTTGCAATTTCGTTGCATTAAACAGCTGCATAATTTAAGATTTAGGATTATCAACTGACAATGTATATGACTTAACGTTTGACTTTTTTTTAGAAAATGTAAACTTTCTCGTTGCGGATGGAAAGAAATTTGCGCACCCCTTGCACCACCTTGGCAAATCAGAAGATGATCTACCTGTGATTGCCATCGACTCCTTTAAGCATATGTATTTGTTTCCCCACTTTAATGACATGTATACGCCTGGGAAGCTGAAGAGCTTCCTTCAAGATCTATATAGTGGGAAACTGCATAGGTATGCAAGAACTTATATTTATATAAAATGCGATTGTTATATATCTCTTTATGCATATAGGGAGTTTCATTATGGACCGGACCCAACAAGTGATGAAGTGGCAAATCATGATAGCGGAAAGGGAACATCACCGCCCGAATCCAAATTTAAAGAGCTGGGACCATCAAAACACCGTTATACCCTGCTTGAGAAAGATGAACTTTAATATAACAAATGTATATTCAGATAAATATAATTATTAAAATTCTATGAAAACCCAGTCAGTTGTTAAGCGTCTATTCTATGGCGCAAGTGACATAGAAATAAAACCATTGGATCAGCTTATAAAGCGCTTGTCAGGAACTATAAATAATAAATTTGATTACGAAAACTTTTCCAACTTATTGTTTGACTGAACATGCTAGCTCTCCTGTTGCTTAAGCGGCTTAATTTTCTTGTTCTGCCGTTATGCCTTTCACGACTTTATGTTTTGAATTTTATTATCTTGCTCTTTTGATCGGTAGACTATACCAACGGCTTTACTAAGACGGACGAATAGACGTACTTATGTACCGACAGCATAGTTAAATTCGACTGTTGTTGCTCATTACAAAAATTCCTTATGCAGTCAACGTAACTTACTTCTATGTTACATTCTTTTTCTTATAACTAGTATACCCTTTTCACCCATATAATGGGTTAAGGGTATAAAATTCTAGTTTTCGCCCATCCGGTTATTGCTCATAAAGAACAAAATCACAGGACACACTTTAAAATAGTATATTGATCGATTATGTGGTTTTTGCTAGTATAAATAACCGAATGTTCGTGAAAATAACTGAAAGTGGGGAAAATTTAGTAGCTAGTTAGCAATTTGGATAGCTAGTGGTGTTCGCAAACATGCATTAAAACGCAGAGACACTTGCGGGACGCACCGAAAATTTCCGGCATACTTTGAAACTTGTGACAAGTAAATTTATCGGCTGACCATAATCTTCTACCAATCACATTGAGTCAACAAATATGAATAGAAAGCAACCCAAAACATTTCAACATTTGAAGAACGGTTACCCATGCTATCAATGGAACCTCTTTCTGCGACCTGCCTCTATGAATTGGTTTTTTCTAACAGATGCAGGGCTCTTGAGCTGGCATTGACTTTTTCATGTGTTTTATGTATAATCATTATATCTGTCATAATAATAAATAATTACCTTAACATTTTTTTTAAATAACTTTCATAAACAACGAAACAAAACATACACAGGAAATATAAAACATCGATTAGTTATAAATTTTTTTTTTTTTTTGTATATTTTGATTGCATTTGATTTCTGGGTATTCTGTTTTGATTCTCTGTAAAGTGAGAATAAAAGCAACGAAAAAAACAAAGGTAGCGCGGGAAACTTTTAAAAAGAATGTTTTAAATCCTTATTGGTGATTGGTGACTTGTAATTTTTAAGCTTTGCTACAAAAGACTTAAATTGTGCTAAAAGTACAAAGGAAATCCAATCCAATATCTGAACGCAATCAAAAATTTGTGGGCCTATTAAAAAAGCCTACAAAGCGCCATTGAAAAAATAAAAAAGCTTCTATAGCCGATAATGTTGGAGAAATGACCATTGGAAAATATCCAAAATGCAATAACAATCATAAAAATAATAAGAACAATACATTATTACGAAAAAGTATTCAAATAAAGTATTTTATATAAATATAAAAAAAAAATGTGTCTTTGTTTATCTTAATATTTCTTTCTTTCATTTTGTGTATTAGTTTTAAAAGAACATTAGTTAAATTACTTATGGAAAATTTAAAACAACAATAAGTGTTGGTTCAAAAAACTGGAATATTTGTACAGTGCGAAAAGACTTTATTGCCAAACTGTTTTGTAAATTAAATGAAATATAATAGTCGTGCGTGGAATGAACAAGCTAAACACAAAGTAATTCTACACCAGTCCTATTAAGAAAAAAAATAAAAATATAGTTCTATTGGGCAATGCAGCAAATATCAAATTATTTTGTAAAAACAACCGAACAACAAAAACTTGGTTTTTTAAATTCTGTGCTTACGTGGAATTTCAACACCTAAAGGGGAAAAAAGCTTTTGGGTGGGTCAGAGAAATCCTGATGTTTTTTTTTGGGCCATAGCTCCCTTTGTTGAATTTTTTGTACAAATGTGTTGCTACTTGCTTAGTTTGTCTTGATCAGTTAGCTTTGAAATTAATAAAACCTAACTCACTATGAGTATAATTACACTGCTTATATCATAAATAACAATATAACTAAAATCAGTCGATTTATTATGATACCCAATATGGACGGTATCCGCCTTATTTGTTTTTGAGGTAATGCCAGGTGTAAGGTAATTAAGCTAACATCAAAAGATTGTGAAAACTGTCAGAACCGCAAATAATAACTTGTTTTGTGTCTGATTTGTTATGATTATTATTGGTCCTCGGGTCCCCTGGAGTATTGAGAAATTAAATCATTAAAAATATATTTAAAAAAAACAACTACATATAAAGAATAGTTTAATCAAGCACATTAGCTTCGATTAATTATTTTGTCAACAAGTTAATCTGCGAGATGATTAGAGATCCTTTCAGGACACCAACCAAGCTACAAAATTACCTAACTACATTTGGAGAACAGTTTTCTTCAATTCCACACATTACAAACAATGAGTAACTAACAACTTAACTGCTAATTATGTGGCTTTCTAACAGGTAGCTTGTATTTGCGTATAAACCTTATACTCGATTTAAGAGCATCGGGCTGCATGGTAAGGGGAAGAAAGCAACGCAGAAACATGTGAGTTAAATAACCAGTAATTCCCCAAATACGACGGCGATGCACTACAAACGCTGGTGAGCTGTAGCCGCTGCGAAATTGCGTGTGGCAGACAGAGTTAGGCGCCAGCAGAGTGTTAAGTGGAATAGTGAAGGCCTCGTCCACTTCATCAACGTTTAATTTAAGCTGTGTAATGTGGAAATCGGGCACTACGCCCACGACTGGTATAATAGTGGAGGTGCGTGGTAAGTTGATGGGATTGGCTTCACCCCAAATTTGAACGCGGTCTCGATGCAGACCAATTTCCTCCTCTGTTTCTCGCAATGCACATTCCACAAAGCTAGCGTCACTTTCATCTCGCTTGCCACCCGGAAATGATATTTGCAATCTGTGGCTATTCAAATGGCGAGAGCGTCGAGTGTATAATATCGAAATTTCATTTCTGTTAAACTTAATAATTTAAATTATTTTCGTCTATTTTTGTATGCTGTATTAATTACGTTTCGATCTCCAAGCAAAGTGCTATCAGGACAGAGGCCGAGTTTTTATTGTGCTTGTTCACAGCCGTCGCATTGAAGTTATTTAGTGGGGGACAACTGCGTAATTGGGTCATGCATTGCTGACGGTGATTATCCGTTAGCAGTAAGGATTGGTCCGCAGTTGTTAAAGCTCTGAAATTACAAGCGGTTGCAGATGTATTGTAGTTTTGGTGTATAGGTATTCTACACAACATCGGATGAATACGGCAAGTTCCAGATAAAAACATGCGCGTTATTAGAAGACACATTTTTCAGTAATTTAAATTTTACGCGTTGTAAGCAAAATATGGGCAAAAATACTGCGAATCTCAGATAAAACTGTCGTAATCGATATTAGGTGTTTGCTTAAACCGGTCAGTGGTATTACATAAGTTTAGTTGTTTATAGACGAATAAAATATCTAGACTGGAAAAGGGAAACAGCAATGTAAATGAGCTGTTAACATTGACTTTATATTAAAGCAAAAAGAAGGGACGCGGCAAAGATGATTATATTTTGCTTGCACTTCGAGTCTCTACCACATCTGATATTAGAATATTCCATTTTTGTAAGCGATATGATATATTATATATATTATTCAATATTGATTTGCAACAAATTTTTCTGTATAAGCTTTAAAAGCATTTCTGCATATACGTTTTAAAGCATACGTATTAAAACTGTAAGATGTTAAAACGTGTCGTGCCAAACCTGAAGGAATAGATATTAAAGCTTTCGAGTCGCGACCGTTCCTTTGGAGCTTAACTGATCCCAAATGGATAGTCTCCCGCAGCATGGACTTTGTTTTGCAACAATATATGGTGTTAGCCAGGAGCTGTCAATCCCATTTTTGCAATCATCTTTTGTAGTTGCAATTGCTCCGAAGCTAGCAAACCAACTTAGTGTATACAGCGTCTTACCATAAGCCCTTAAGCTTATGTTTATTTAACTTGTCGCTATGATTTGCAAGATTTCGAATTATTTTTGGGTAGTTTTTAGTGTTTGTATTGGTGTTTGTTTTGTCATAACCTCACTTTGGCAACCCTTGGTGTAAGCCATGGAGTAAGCATATTAACACAACTTATCAATATAATACTCAGTACAACATTTTATCCTCTTAAAGATTACGCTTCAAAATTATCTGACTAATTCCTAGCAGGTATTTAACAACATGCTGGGGAAGTAGATCAACCACCAAACAAAATTTGTACTGCCCTTTTTTAAAAATTTAAAGATTTTTAACAATATTCATATATACATATGTATTTATATAAACTTAAAAATTAATAATTAAAATTTATATTTTTTGATAAAAATTAACTATATGATTTATTTATTTGTATTTATTGTAGTTACCTTCCAATTGTAATAATGGCAATAAAACAAAAGCTAATTTTGCAAACCTTTTTAGAAACCTTCCAGAATCTTTGTCATACACGAAGAATAGCAAAAACAAAAACACTTGACAGGGTCGAACAGCTGCAGATGCAGATGCAGATGGCAAGTGTACGATATCAACTACGCGAATAATAGAGGCATGCAAACATGCATTTACTAAGCAAAAAAAAAAAAAATAGCAATTGTTCGCGCTAACAAACCAAACAAAAGATCGCCTTGATAAGGCATCTTGATGTTCTAAATCAACGAAATATATAATAAAAATTACTTGTGCGCATATTTGCTTGAAGTACACAGCAGTACTATTAACGAAAAAATACAGTTATACTTAGTACAGCAGCAAGATAAAAAAACAAAGAAAAATTTACATAGAGGCATGTTGACAAGCGCATTTTTAAACTATAGTATTGTAACAAAACAAAATTGAAGTCTTTTAATAACGTATGCTCGAAAGTATCGTTTCTTAATATTAATTGTCATATTTGTAGAAAAGGCAGTTTAAAGGTCTGTAAGGTATAAGCCAATTGGAGATTTTATGTTGTTTTAAAATAAAGAGAGGCATTAAAAAGAGTTAAGCTTTAAGTTTAAAGGGCATTTTCAAACAATTGTTAGAGGGGAATATTTACATATGTACAGTCTGTAAAGAAAGTGTTTTCGCGTGTAGAAAAATGTATGTTTTTTCCACTTTACAGACGAAAATATTACTGTAAAATGGCTCTTCAAATTTTTTTGAAATTTTTTATGTATTATTTATTTATTTCCTAATAATATATTTAAAACAAAATGATTATTCATTAAAAAACAAAAAAGTTATTACAAAAACAAATTGACTCTAACTAAATTTGACTGTCAAGAAAGTGTTTTCGTCTTTCAGAATCGGGTAGTAACATAAAGCTAAACTTATGAAAAATATTTTTTAATATTTAGTATGATAGCCCTTGGCTGTAACAACAGTGTTGACTCTTCAATTCATTGAATTAACTAATTTTTCTATGTATTCTATTGGTATATTGCTCCACTCTTCTAAAATTATACTTTTTAGCATGGGCCGTGATGTGGGGCGTCTTTGTGCGACCTTCTTTTTTAGATATGCCCACAAATGTTCAATTGGGTTGATATCTGGGCTCTGGGGTGGAGTTTCAATAACTTTTCCGCAGTTATAAAGCAGCCACAGTCGCACATTGGCAGCTTTACGTTTGGGATCGTTATCCTAATAAAATTTAAACCTGCGATCAAATTTAGTAGCGCTGTTCTTTAAATTTTCCTTTAAAATGTTAAGATACTGAACAGCATCCATTGTATCTTCAATAAACACCAAATCGCCCACTCCCTTGCTTGAAAAACACCCCCCCACCATGACCGACAGTTTGCCTTAGTACACTGTCGGTATAATGTTTTTCATTTCCAATGCTGCTAATGGTTTCCGCCATACTCTATTGGGTCCCTTGTTGTAATGTAGCTTTATCTTGGTCTCATCAGAGAATATAATATCATTCCAATAGCTTTGCGGTGTGTTTAAATGGTCAGAAGCGAAGGAAAGGCGTTTTTCCACGTAATAAAAATAAATAATACATAAAAAATTTCAAAAAAATTGTATGTGCCATTTTACAGTAATATTTTCGTCTGTAAAGTGAAAAAACATACATTTTTCTACACGCGAAAACACTTTCTTGACAAACTGTATATGCTAAGGTTATTGGCAAATCTGTAATTGGTAATATAAAAATGTTCATGATATGATATAAGAAAAACACGAATTGGGCGTGTACCAGTAAAATTTGAAAGTTTTAATAGGGATTTTTATAAAATGGTTGACAAAAAAGAATTTGTTAAGAGAATGAATTAAAATTAGTTTTGTTGAAGTAAAATTATAACAAATGAAGTTAGGATGGTATGGAATATTAGGTTATAGTGAAAATACAAATTTATAATTTGATCATTTAATCATATCAAAGATTTTTGGTAATGTATGGCCGTGTCGGCGCATCTGATTCTTGTCGCGGCAGAGAGAGGTCGTTGTTGCCGAGTGTGTTGGTGTTGGTGTGAAGAAGAGAAGAAGTAGCGACGCGAGGCAGTTGCGATTAGTGCTTCTGTGCGAAAGAACCTCGCAGCGCGTATAACGATGTCGGTAAAAAATAGTGATGATTTTATGAGCACGTTTTCATGTTTGGTGGACTACCTTCTGACGCGATTTTGTTTTTTTTTTTTTGCTTTATTTTAAATTTTTTTGTCTGTGCCGTGCACATAAATGTGTTTGTATATTTATGTGCAGCCCATTAAAAAGTCCATTGTTCTGGCCTATATTAACCTGCCACAATTTTTTTAGATGTGCAATAAACTTGAAATTTGTATTTACTATTTTAGTCATTTTGTTAAATGACACAAATTGTTATTGTTCACACATATCTAAGATTACATGCATACATAGTTATAACAATTGTTTATTTGCCTTCCTACACTCTGCCCAACTCTAAGCACACTTTTGCTTGAACTAACCAGAGGGTACTTGGCCTTTTTGAGAAGATCGGAAGATCGGATCAAGCTGCTTGAAGTGCTGTTTTTTTTTTTTTATAAATAGTACACTTTGTGCGACACACTAGGCCTGCAAAATTTGCGATGCTTTGTGTTAGGTGCGCTGGTTTTGTAGCCGCAGTACTGCGTGGAGCGGCGTAAAAATTTTTTTTCGGATGATTCTTTGGCACTTTTGCGCACCTATGTAAACACATTATGCTCAGGGTTGTTGTCTTAGCCGATACGCACAAACTGAACAATATTTATTGTTATTTATTATATATTGTATTTGTCACAACTTTAGTGCATTCGGCATTCAATCAGCAATATAAAATTCCTTAATAACTAGATAATAGAAATTGATTTTAGCTTGTTGAGTACATTTGACAACGTTACAACAAATTATTCTTTTAAAAAAAATTTGTGATAAAACTCGCTTGATTTATGCCATTTTCCAAATTATTTACGGTATAACAAACTCATTTGCGAAGAACAAAACTTCCAATGGAATATATTGTCAAGCCTTCTAAAACACAAGCTAAAAAATTAATTTTTTTTATAAATAAATTTTGCTTATGCTTTTTGATATTCTGTTTGTCACAATATTTTAACAATCTCTTTTAAAAGAATTTTTGTTACATATTCCAAAAATGACGGTGCTCATTTATGCTTGTCCATTATTCAAAACCAAAGCGAAATAAAGCTCTTGGGGCAATTAATTGCTATATTAGTAATTTAATATTTATTAATTGAATATTAAAAAAATTAAATAGCTATTGTTATGAACTTATTGTTTTCGATTCAACGTAAAATCGAAATCCGAAAAACTTACCTGAAATCGGAAAACCTTTACATGCCTAGGGTATAGGCATATTTTTCTATATTTTTTTTCTACTCAGCTTAGTACTTGTCAGTTTAAATTGAGCGCGTAAGAAGCATTGAGCCCTTTTATAGTAAAGTTCTTAAAGATCTTAATTTATCAACACTTATTTATAATAAGGTGTGTAAAGTAGAACTCTGAATATCCGGACATTTTGATTGTTAATGAAACCTCGGTTAGAGGACTTATATTATGCTTAATATTTTTGCAATAAATGTGTTTTTGATATAGTTTGTAAGGGTAACGTTAGTTCTCACCTTTACATTTCCGCTGCTCCATTTGCTTGTGACAAGGTCATTGAGTCGCCCATCTGACGTGAGGTACTGCATCCTCTGTCCTACCGTTTTTAGGGTTCTCTATCGGCTCTCTGGATTTTTGGATTATCTATATTTGGTCCGTTTTTCACCCCCTCCAAGTCATGTTCATTTCAATATTTAAATCAGATCAGATAATCATCAGTAGAGGAAAACAATTGGTCAGCCAGTATTGAATTAATATTGTAGTATTACAGGCATCTGTTGTCGCGTTTGTTTTTAAAAAGATAATATGCATACTAAAGCACTTTTGAGAGCTATCAAAATGTCAATGACTATTCAATGAACTGGTTTTAAGGATTCAATGATCACTAACTGTTGGTATACTGTGACAAGCACACCACTAAATGGGGAAGAAATTTAGAAAATTCGTTTGAGACTAACTAAATCTAAAATAATGTGTTTAGGTTAAATAATACTTAGAGAGAAGAAAAAACTTTTCAGGGCTATGGACTAGTTTTAACATACAAAAGAAGCATCATTGGCTTTTTTTTTATTACATAACACAATGCTATGGTTATAATCGATCGATTGGAAAACTTGTGTACAATGTGTTTCGACGAAGCAACTGAGAGTCAAACATTTTTGCATAGTGTTTTCGATTTTTTAAAACCTACGCTGGATACTGGAGACGTATAATTCAGTCTTTTATTAAACCAACTGACAAACATCAGCAACGAATAGGATTAAAAGTATAAAAAATAAAAAGATGCGTTTTCCCATTTTTTTCCCCATTTTATTTTTACTCTCATTCCGCACAGCACTCCTAAGCGCGTAAAGTTGTGCAGCGTACAAACTGTTTGCTCAGCCCGGGCTAAGGGTTTAAAAAAACATTTACAATTTAAATTCTATCTGATGGTATTGCTCCTCAAGCTAATGATATGGCTTCAAAAAATATTTTTTTCTGCAAGAATTGTGTTGATTTCAATGTCAAGGATCTTTTCTATCCATTGGATCTAGCGATTGTCCCAAAAAATTCTGGATTTGAATCGTTATTTAGTCGTGCAATGATCCATTTTTAAGCACCCAGGTAAGACGGGTTCTGGCCATTCTGTTCCTATGCGAAATAAAAAATGTTTTCGCCGGTCGTCGATTGAACAAGCTGGGCTCTACCGCTTCTCTGCAGATCTTTTTTTCGCTAAATTGTAAAACTACATTGACTCTTGAATTTGAATCGAAGATACTCTAGGATCCTTTTGGACTGTCATTTTAATCAAATAATCGTCTGGCAGCGTAGTTTAACGCTGTTTCACTTGATTGTTTATTTTGATTAACTTTTCTCTTTATGTTATCAAACTGTCTTAATCCTTTAGTATCGCAGCATGATTAAATATGCTGTTTGAAACTGTACCATTTAATTAAATGGCTATATTTCAGAAGGATAATGCAATATTCAAAAAATATAAAACAAGTTTCCACAGGTTTTGTCCACTAGATGAGATTATTAAGATTTTTTCCAGCACAGTAGAAGGTGGCCTATTTCGCTCTCGCAGCCTAAGTAAGCTAAGTACGAAAGATCATGCTTCTGGTTCTACGTCTTGCATTTATAGTTTAAGATCTTTATGGCTATTTGTATGGGCTTATTTTTACCAACCGCCCGAACCATGTTTGCCTCCGCCACCTCCACCGCCGTGCCTGCTACCAACGCCACCACTACTGCCGTAGCCACTATTTTGCTTGTCGCCTTGCCAGGAGCTACCACGACCGCCACCACCAGTGCCGTGTTTACCATGGCCACCTCCTTGTTGCCAGCCAGGTTGTCCACCACCACTTCTCTTCTGCCAGCCTCCTGAACCGCCTTCCGCACCAGCGCCATGTCCATTCCCACCGCCATGTCCACTCCCACCGCCATTGCCACCACCTCCACCAGCGCCCAGCAATCCAGCCGAGGCAATGGCAAATATGGATGCACACAGGAAAACAACAAGCAGAGTGAAACGCATGTTCAACTGAAAGTTACTTTGGTTGTTGGATAAACTGACGCTGAGTTATTGACTGTTAACGTTTTAAGACCTTTAGCCTAACTAATACCACTACTAAGCACACTGCTGCGCTTTTATATCAGTTTTAACAGACTTAACGTAAAGCAACCAAATGCAATTCGTTTTCTGTGCGAAGGCAACTTCGTTCTCAGTAACGCACTTAAAAAGGCTCGAAAGGTAAGAGAGTTGCAAACCCAAGTAGCTGCGCATGCGGCGGATAAGTAAATTTGTATACCCTAAAGTCATGAAATGGGTAGAAGGGATATGATTTTGGGAAAAGTAAACATTATCAACATTAGACAAGGAAATGAAAATTAAGTCAAAGGAGGTATTGAAGTATTAACTTTAGGCACCACATCTTAGCGCAGTAGGGCAGCGTCTTTAACAGACTAATACACATACATACAAAAACATTAGTTATGTACGCTTGTACGTTTTAATTTTCGGGTTCAGGGTATCTCATAGTCGACTTTTGTTTGACTAGAGCCTTCCTACTAGTTTATGATAGGCAAATCGAGCATGCGCAAACAAGTTCATTAATTTTAATCATTGGAGGCAACAGTTAATACAACGCTTTCAAACTTTTTCAGACAAGTTCAACTGTCATATATTTTTTATTCGTCTTTTAATCATTAATTTAATATAAGGAAATCGTTTAAAACAAGCGTAGCTCAGAAACTGACTACAGACTGATCTGTCATCTAGTTCAATAACAATTGAAGTGCAAACACAAAATATATAAAAATATATGGTAAAATGCAAAAAATTAACTCCGAGTTTACCCAGTTCCGCTGTCTCTATCAATTTGGCAACTGACTTTCAACATCATTGCAGTTCCCCAAGCTACAAATAGCCCCCAGCAAATATTTTGGTAGAAATAGAAATAAGAAATATTTAATGCATACACTGTCTTAATAAAACGGCTAGAACTTTAATTTCAAGCTTGGGCCTTACCCTAGACCCTGACTTTCTTTTACTTTTTACTTTGATATAAAGTGTAAAGTATAAATTGGTTTCTAAATTGTCTGTCATGGAGTCCGTCAATCCCAATGAACGCAACTTTTTTTGAACACCCTCAAAGCAAGAGCGTTAAACCTTTAACGTTTAAGCAACAACAGTAGTCAAATTTGAAAGGATAATAGCTAGTGACATTTCCCAAAACTTTGCAAAAGGTTTTAACGTTTAGTGTGATAGCCCTTGGCTATAACAACAGCATAACTTTTAAGCAGAGGCTGGGAAGTGGGCCGCCTTTGTGCGATCTTATTTTTCAGATACGCCCATTAATTTTCTAAAGGGTTTAAATTTAAGGACTGGGAGGAGTGTCAATAACATTTTCAAAATTATATAGCAGCCACAGTCGCACATTAGGAGGTATATGTTTGGAATGGTTGTCCTGTTAAAAGTTAAAGTTACGAAACCAAATTAATTGCGATATTCTTTAAATTCTCCTTGAAGAACAGCATCCATTGTGTTTTCAATAAATACCAAATCGCCCACTCCTTTGCTTGAAAAACATCACACCTCACAGAATATAACATCATCCAATAGTTCTGTAGTGTATTTAATAAATAAGCTCTAGCGAAGGAAAGTCGTTTTTCCATGTTCACGGCATGACAGCATTGGTTTCTTTTAAGCCGCGCGGGACGTGAAATTGTGGCTTCTTATCGTTTGTTTGATAGTTTCGTGAGAAACACATACTCCGCACTCTTGTGTAGCCTCAATCGCCAGATTTCTAGTCGAGATCATCGGGTTTTGGTAAACTTTTTGCGCGTTGCTCTATTGGAGAGTTTTGACGGCCTGCCATTTGTTCCCTTACTTTCGAGTCTAAGTCATTAAGTCTTAAAACATATTGGCAATAGTTGTTGTAGTTTTTCCGATTATATGGTTGTAATAAACCAGTTGGACAACATCAAACGGTATTATTTTACCAGGCATTTTGATTAATTGTTAAACATGGCTGTAAGTGCCTGCATTTAACTAGTAAAATTTTTTAAAATGCACAAAATTCGCTTTTAATATGCGCACATTATGATATGCTGTTCTAAATACCTGTTACTATAACTGTACTAGTAAGAAAGACGAAAGAATGAAAGAATAGCAAAGACGAAAACACTTTCTTGACAGTCAAATTTAGTTGGAGTTAATTTGTTTTTGTTATAACTTTTTTGTTTTTAAATGAATAATCTTTTTTTTTTAAATATATTATTAAGAAATAAATAAATAATACATAAAAAATTTCAAAAAAAGTTTATGTGCCGTTTTACACTTACATTTTTCTACACGCGAAAACACTTTCTTGACAAACTGTATGTAACTATTTTTGGAGCATTATGCTTTGTATTTAATTTTCTTAATCAGTTTATCTGTGTACTGCAACTGGTTTATCTATACTATACCGCTGGAAGTTAGGTGGTAAAAGGTCACCACTGTAATACAATAAAACTTTCTGTGTATGCATGCACGTACACACACACATAAAAAAGGCACGCCACAGAAAAAAAAACCTTGCGATTGTACTAAGTGGGCCCTGCTAAAATTGTACAAGCGCACACGCACACAAATCTTAACGTATTGCGAACCGTTGCTTGCTTTTCTCTGGCGCCAACAGTAAACGGGCCGCTCGAAAGCAAACAAAAACAAAAAAAAAAATACTGACATGCTGGCATGCCTCCCTCACACCATAGAGGGCAACCAAAAATTAACACAGATGTACATACATACATACATATGTAAAGTGTCACTAACTACCTGCTTCCTCACATACGCACGCATCCATAGAATCCAGAGACTCGAGTCTATGCTTGCATATACATATACATATGTATGTATGTATGCATGTACATACATATGTGCGACACAAGTCGCCCTGTCTTCCTCACACCCTTTTTGTGACCAAATTCTAACATCATAGTTTAGGCTGTTGTAAGTGTGATGTTTGATAAATATCTCTATACAATTATGTACTAGCTATTCAGCAAAGGGTATAATGGTTTTATGGAAAAGTATGTAACAGAAAGAAACTTCTGCAATCGCATAAAGCATTTACATATGTATGTTCATACATATGTAAATATATTCTTGGGCACAATGCTCAAGCAAGTCATATGATCGTACGTCGTAAATCTAGGGTTTAAGGTACATATCTCCTAGTCGAATTTTCGGGCTTAGCGCCATTTTGTGTTTTTGTTTTTTAAGACTCTTGTGCAAACTATAGAGCTTTATTGAAAAACTTATAAACATGAGTACATGATATTATTATTGCATATGTTATATATGAGACACAATTTTTTTTTTTCACTTTTCAAGAAGCTTTAATCTTTATCTATCTAAATCGATATATTTAAACATATATGTATATGTATATAAGTTGTTAACCATTAAAGAAAGTTTAGCAGGCATACGAGTAGCTCACAATTTTTGTTAATAAAATTAAATGGATTAATGTTTTTGGTGCCACACCTCACCGGTGTAGGTTCATGAAACTATATTTAAACACCTCGACTGACGCAGCTAACCCCGTTTTAGAGTATTCTGCAGTCGGTTGCGTCCGACTGTTACGTTTTTACTTGATTCATTTTGGGTGCGCTATTGATTTTGTTGATTGTCGATTCTCGGGTATTTTAACAGTTGATTTGTCTTTTGATTTTTGTAACTTTTTAGCAAGCTATAAAGCTTGAAATATAATACAACTATAAGGTGGAAGGCATCAGCAGCGACGGCATATGACTTTCAGGGTCGTTATGAATTACGTGAATAATCTTCTGTTAATTCTTAAGTACTCACACAAATAATTGTTAAAAGACACTCAATGCCGCAGCAAATCGGTGAATGTATGCATATACACATACATATGCATGTACGTACATGTACATCACACTTCATCCCCTTTGGTGCTGACGTTTATATTCGATTGCCAATCTAGACAAGCATATTTGGCTATGCTGTACATACTCATTGCACGCGCATACGACTTTTTCGCTAATACACAGAGGCTAACAGTTTATTTTAAGTGGTGTTAGGAAAAAAATTTAAGAATAAATGGTTAAGCTAGTAAAAAAACGAAAGAAATTTTTATATTATTATTATTAATTGCTAAAGTACTGCCTTAATACAAAAAATTGGCTAAAGTAACTCATTTGATGTGATATAATCTAGCTTTAACATCTTCCCTAAGCCAAGGCCTCAAGAATAAGATAGAACCAGAAGAAGCAACAATACTTGTTTTTGTTCGAGACAGACGACAAAAAGTGTTTTGGCACACAGGATAATTAAGATGAGATAATAAAACTAACTTTCACAGTCTGAAGAAACTGATTAAGAAAGATATAGCGCAGGACTTAAACGCAAAAGTTTAGGAGGCAGCTGCCACACACACTTCAGCAGAATGGTATGTCTGAACGCGCGAACCGAACGTTGGTGAAGATGGCGCGAAGCATGATGCAGCATGCTGATGTAAATGAGGAGTTCTTGGCAAAGTCCATTAGCACGTTTTAAGATAATGCTATATGACATGGCACCTTTCCAGTCGTGGTCTGGTAAGAATCCATTGATGAATCATCTGAGAGTCTTATTGTATAGCAGGAAACTTCTCCCGGTCCGAGTCATAAAAGCCATCCATAGTGTACAGTCCAAGTACAAGAAAGGTAACTGAAACACGTTACGTAATATTCATTGAAGGTGATTTTGCTGATGAAAGAGCGAAGTAAAATGGTTCAACATTCGGTATCGCCGCTTTGCCGGTCATGCTGGAATCTTAGTCAGCGAGCGTAATAGACGACAAACAATATGATTATCTCGCTTATGACGAGCAAGATGAACCTAGTGGAGAAATACAGATCCCCGAGCAGCTTGCAGAAGCTAATAAAAAAATACAAGCTACGAGGGACGAGCACTCGACGTCCTGGGCGTCGGGTAGCCAAGGACTGTGTCCAAAGATACGGCGTAAACTACACCGAGACATTCTCCCCTGTGGCGCGAAACTCTATAATTTTTTGTTCAGACTTGTGATTGCCAAAGCGGCCGAGGAGGGTATGTTTATGCATCAAATGGATGTTTCGGGATGCTGCAGGATGTGGTGGGGAGGGGAAGAGGGTTTTATTGACCAAAAGAGCCCTTGGAGCATGCTGAAGCTCCGAAAGTCCCTATACGGTCTTAAACAGAGTGGTCGTGAATGGAACGCAAAGCTGAATAATGTGCTACTGAAGATTGTTTTCGGTCTATGTGCTACAGCTTCTGCATTGGTCGCTCCGTTCCCTGTCCATCTCTGACATACCAGCTTGAGTGCTGTGATTTGCCTGCTTACACTGCCTGCCTGACCTTAACTGCCATCTTTGGCCAGAAAAGGGAGCGGCGTAGCTGTGCCACAGCTTCTACAAAAACTCTCGCTATCGCTGAGTAAAATACTGTCTTCGAAAATCGGGATGGACAAGGACAAGGGTAAGCGCATTTTTTCAGTCCATGGAACGCTTCGCCTGCTTTTTTTGACATTTCGATCTTCAAGCAGTCGGTCAGCGGCACTGACAGGCTAAACAAGTCGCGGGTGAATCCTCTATACCATCCGACGGTTATCAGGAATGTTCATAGCTCCATCGTTGTTTTTTGGACGGGCACCTGGACTATCAACCTCACCTTTACTCAGATCTGTTTGGAGAAACCTTGAAGACCAATAAGATTTGCTGATTTCAAATATTGTGTCACTTTCTCTAACGGCTTAATATGCTACTCAAAGGACTCGTTTTATAAAGTGGCTTAGCTTGTGCGCGACCTTTCACAGTCCGAAAGACATAATACAGCACTGGTAAAGTGGACATCCAAGAATGTTACAAATTCTTAAATCCTCTGCTTCGAGTTTTAACTCAATCTGCAATAACGCTTGCTTTACGTCAAAAACTACTGAATATAGAGCATGTTTTGTAAAGGGGAGGCATCCCTCACTGTCATGTTGTTAAGCTCACGCCATGAAAGCATAACCAATTCCTTCCAGATCTTCGCACTAACATCACCTGTTGCTCCACGGACTCTCGCTTGGGTCGATGTCTCCGAGTCACAGTCTCGTCTAGATCTCAAACAGCTCTTTGACATTTAACCGGTATGTTTTTATCGGCTCTTCCTTGCTTCCACATTCCGACTTCATCTGCTTGGCTGCCTTCTACTACGTCGAGTGCTAGGTGGAGCTTCTTCCAAAAGTCAATGCCCAGGTATAAATTCTGGACATCAAACGGTGTGTCTCGTTTTTAAAACTCATCGAGACCAGGATCTTACCCAACACCGTGTAGGTGGCATCTAGCGGCTCTCACTTTTGAAGTTTGCGGGTGCCACGCTATTCCCAACTCCTTTTCAGCTTCTCTGCTTCTGTGCCTAACAGACTGACTATCGCCCCAGTGTCCAGAAGACCCTTTACGAGGGGCAAAGATGCGAGCTCTGGCCTTCTCTTCTAGAGGCTTGCGTGTCGACCATTTCGGTATGTGTATTCTATTTGCTTTCTTAATCACCGTGCAATCCTTATTTTCAATTTTTATCATTAAGATGCAACGTGGCGAAGAACTCACCAACTTTTTGGCTATGACTCCTCTGCCTTCGTCATGCTCCGCTTCTCCTTTCCCGAACAGCACATGGGCCAGTTATGGCAACATAAGTATTGCACTTAAGCTGTTCGGATCTATGTGCGCACCCACCGGCCCTGCTTTGGAGATGGGCATTTCTTCTAATGGCTTAGTGTTATCTAACGTTGAGCTGAATTTATCGGTGTCGGTCTGTACTGTTGAACGAGTGAGATTTGCCGTTAATAAAGCACCTATGCTCCAATAAAACGCTACGCTACGCCTTCTCTTTGATTAAGCTTTTATGGCGGTGCCATTTGATCGGTCAGCTGTTTCTCTATATCTCCTTCTGTAACTTCTGCTCCAGCTTATGCATTAAACATCGATGCGAACCAGTGGCTTCTTGATAAAGAGTAAAGGCTGTAACCTTCTCATGGCCTATTATTCTTTTGTACATCTCCTCCCATTCAGCTATTCTGCAACTCTGCTTCCCCGTAAAACAACTTCGAACATCGATAAACGGGACTAAATTACTATGCCGATCATAACAATACATAACTTGCGTACACAGAATATGCCCGCATTAGTATAATGTTCTTCAAACGTTTGCTATAAAAATATGAGTTTTTATTATATTGTCTCTAAAACACTTACCACATTTTTTCACATCAAGGTTGTGTAAGACGAAAACTGAACGACTTGTCGCTTGTTTGAAAGAACTAATGTTTCGAATCTAAATCTCGAATTCAAATGGTTTCTAAGAACGGCGAGTATAAGCAAGTGGCCGGACGTATTGAAGGACGAATGGACGGAGATGACAAAACATATTACCGTGTTTATGGTAATCAATAATGTGCATTTTTTATTTTTTACAAAGACTTTTTTGGCGGAGCTTTCCGGAAGGGCCTTTAGAATGATCGTTCCGCATTTGGAAAAATTTTGGCAAGTTTGTTGACACATATTTTGGAACCTATGGTAAATTTTGTCTTACAAACGATTGCTGCTGAAGGTAAGTAAACTATTGAATAAAATAGACATCTTAATAAAGTAAATAAATAAAATCACATATGTCCTAAACCGTAATGCAAAGTGCAAACATACGAGTTGTTGCTTTTTACAGTTTTTCACATACAAAAAAAATAATTTGAACATATTCCGGGCGTTGAAGCGTTTTTATATAGTTTGACAGCAAAAAATGTTGTTTTGCACTGCTGAATTGATTTATTTTTGGATTATCTTTATTTATTATTTTTTTTTTTGTAATAAACATTCCAAATTTCAATTTAATGTCATAGATCATTGTAGTTTACAGGAAATTTATTCATTGAAAGTGAGCAGACGGCAAGTCTTATACCGATTCTCTTGAGCGAATTTTTACAATTTTGCTCATGGAAAATAATAATACTAACACATATTTTAAGCATGTAATTAAAGCCCCATAAAAATGTTTAAACACGTATAAATGATTTCTTGACCGCCAATTTAGCTTAAGTAAGCTTACATACATATATGAAAATATTAAGGGATCTGGAAATACTTGATAATACAGCTCTGACATGTGGTTTGAGGGGCATGGTCTTAAACATCCTTTGTTTATGCGTTGTGAGAACCTGATCGTTACCATGTTCTCTCGATGCAAAGCCGTTATTCAAAATTGTAAAGTTTTCACTAAAAACTAGACTAGCCCTATATTAATTTTAAAGTTTTGTTTTTCTATACGTTAAGTACTATTTTAAGAAACAGCTAAGTTTCGGCATGTCACTTAAAGATAATTAAAAACCAAAAAGTATTAAATCGCAATTTTCTTTTTAAACATGATATATAAAAAAGTTTGCATTTATGTTCAATTTGCAATGTTTAGCAAGTTGATTCGTAAAACGTGAGGTTCTGCACTAACAAATTTATAAACACAACTGTTTAACGTTTATAGAGCCTTATTTTTTTACCTCAACTATCAATTAAAACCAACGTTATTTTAAACAATTTCGGCCTAAGTAAACTGAATCTCCATTTTTTTTGTTTACATGCTTAACAAATATTTCAAGTACCCATGTTCTTATTCAAAACCTATTACTGTAACATCCTCATATAAAATGATAAATAAAAATTTATTAAAAAAATTAATATTTATATATATTATTAACTATTTTTTTTCTTTATTTCTCAACTGAATATTCATTTTGGAAATACCTGGGCTTTTTTTCAAACCAAAATTATTTACTATAAAAGGTGACGAAAAAAATTCGGTCTATGGTTAAATAGTTAAGCTAACAGTTAAACTGATAGACAAATAGCTAGATAGCTAACGCTAAGTACACATATTGATCATACATATCGAAAGGTGAATAGGCAGTCAGTTATGAAGCTGGGGCGCACCTAATTTTTTGGTAAGTAACTATTTATAAATTAAGCAAACAGTTTGATCTTCTGGAGCTGCTGCTGTCGATGTTTCGTTAACGCTGCTCAGTGTAAAGCATAAGATGTGAATTATTAGAACTACTCACACAAAAAGACTCATGCTTTAAAGCGAAGACAAAGGCTACAACTGCGAAGCCGACTACTTAGCGGCTGCCCTATAAATTTGTACATGTCGCTGTCTGTGTTCATCAGTTGAGTTGTGTCCAGACTAAGCATAAGACACACTCATCTCCATCCTTAAAGCACACATACACGACATTTAGTAAGATGAAGCTCCTTGTATTGATTGTTGTTGCACTTCTGGTGTTTGACGCACCTGCACAGGCCTTACTGGGCGCAAAGCTGGCGCTTCTTAAGACATTAGCCGGTGGTGGTGGCAGCGGCAGCGGCTATGGCAATGTTGGCAGCGGTTCTTCATATGTTAGCAGCGGTAACTCAGGTCTATATAACCAAGGATACTACACACAGCCCAGTCGACTATCCACCAACAACTATGGATCAGGCTACGGTGTTGGTTTTGACAGTGGTAGAAATGAGCAGGTAATAAAGATTATTAAAGTGATCGAGGAGCCACAAAGCTATACGCGATTGAGTAGCAGTTACGGCAATGGTGATGTCGGTAGTTATGCCAACAGCTATGGCAACAGCTATGCTACCTCTGGTAGCTACTCTAGCGTTGTTGCGGCTCCAATTCAGTCTGTTCAACCCAGTTCTGTGGCTAGAGCAGCGCCAGTTGTGAGCTACCCTGCAGTAGCACAGACTTCTGTGTCATACTTTGCACCAGCTCAAGCACCCGTCACATATCCTGCACCGGCGCCAGTTACGTATTCGGCGGCTGTACCACAGCCCGCACCAGTCACATACTCAGTGCCTGTACAACAGCCAGTTATACGTGTGTGGCCGGCGCCTCAGCCTGTTCCAGTTCCAATTACTTCTTATACTGTCCCGGCAGCACAGCCACAAGTGGAGCGTACTCAGCCAGCCGCCCCTCCAGCTCAATATGCGGTTCCAGCACTACAGCAGGAGCAGCGTGTGCAGCCCTCTTCTCAGCAGTATGCCAAAACTATTAAGGTCATTGTCGAAGCAGATAACAGTGGCGCGAACCATGTGCCAAGCCCTGTTTACGGTCCTCCATTGCCAGGTGCTAGCAGCTGGAGGCAGGGTGGTGCCGGATACAGTAACAACGGCTGGAACAACGCTGGTGCTAGCAGATCCAACAACGGTGGGCGGATCAACTTTGACGGCAGTGGTTATAGCAACATCGACAGCGGGTGGAGTAGTGGTGGCATATTGGAAAAACTGGCCGCTGGCTGCTAAGCAACTTCTTAGTCCTTGAACTTCATCTATTGACTCTGGCGAAAAAAACTGTTTATGCAACTGTTATTAAAACTTTTATTCTCTGAACCCATAATATGGGTGAAAAGGTTGGATTGTTTTGTGCAAATGTATATAACAGACACCAGCAAGCATCTTTGACCCCAAAATGTATATATATTTTTGATCAGCATCAACAGTCGATTTGACCATGTTTGTCTGTCCGTCTGTATAAACACGTCGATCTCCGAAAATTTTAAAGCTTTGAACATCAGATTTGGAATATAAGCTTATCTTTTCCATAGGCAGCCCAAGCTTGATTCGGCTTTTAATTTACACATGGAATCGGCAACAATAAATTCTTGAATTAAAAAAACAAAAAATGGTTTACAATCCTTATACGTTTAATTTAATTTTTTCTCATTTGTAAATATAATATACGATATATTGCTTTGTAAAAACGGTATTATCGAGAGTAAACATTTATCTTATTGTCTAATTTTAATAACAAAGAAGGCGCAAATTTGTTTAACCTTAAGTGGTTATGAGTATCAATGGATTTACTAAAGTGGAACCGAACCGATATTATTTTAATTAACAATTTCGGTCAAAAACACTACTGTGCCAAGGCATGGTGATAGGGCTTAAGTTCCTACATTTTTGACATTTTCCAAACTTAAGTTATTATTGTTATAGAGGTGTATATCTTAAAGTTAACTTACTCTGCGTAGGGTATCGATGATCTCTTGTGGTATCGGAGCTCTTGTGGTGTTCATACAGACGGCAGACGGACATGGTCTCCTCGGCTCTTGATGCTGATCAAGAATACATGTATATATTTTATGGGGTCGTAGAGGCATCCTTCATCTTCACACAAAACCATTATAAGCTCTATACCCATTTAATGGGTACAGGTTTAAAATTTTAACAAATACATTTTTCAAAGCAAATCATTTACTAAGTTGTTTATTTAATGAATCTAAAAAACAAACTTCAACTATTTTTAGGGCTTTATAGGCTTTAGTCGATTTATATTTATTGAGTAAAAAAAATTTGTTTTCTTGACCTAAGCCAACGAGTAGGTTAAAGTATTATTAAAAATATGTTCCATACGAAGTTATTGGCTCACGCAATTAATACTCTCTTATCGTCTTATTCAGCGACAGCCGGAAAAGAAGGTGGACTTACGCTGCCTCGATGCGTATATAGTTAATGCGGGCTTTGGGTGTACAGTTTTGTCCTTTGAGTTGAGCGCAGAGCGAGTGGGAGTGAATACAAGCTTACTTGTAAGCATGTCAATTGAACTTGAAACTCAACATGTATATTATAAGTTTTTATTTTATTGTATAACAAGCTTTTAATTATTTTTATCTATTTGAACTACGTGCAATTATATACATATATACAAAAATTGAATTATAAAAGTCTATGCTATATTCAAAAAGGATAACCATATTGTTAGGACTAAATCAAAAGTTATAAATACAATCAATTAAATTACTTAAGCGAATTACAAAAAAAAAAAACTATTAAAAATTACGATTGACTTGGATTCGGATCTACAACATGCATGCATGAAATACACCTGAATATGCAGCGAAAATCGCAGCGTTTAAAGTGACCGCAGCTTGAGACCAATTTGGAGACCGTAAAAAAGTAAGACCGTGTTACTCTTCAATGAATATAACAGCAGTAATGTTAACATATTAAATCAGAGCAAAAATAAAATATAAGAGGTTTATAGTGTTATATATAAAGCACGCAAAAATGTTTAAGCGTAAAATGAATTCTTTAATTTGGAGACTGTTGTTTTTAAAACATCCTTTTAATATTCTGATACCGATTTTTGAAGTCGATACAACTTGAGATGCGAATTGATAAAACTTAATGTACATTTGTATGTATTTATGTATATGGAAATATTTCCTACGTTTAGAAACAAGCTTCATCAAATTTGAGAGAATTCATTTTGCTTGTTATTAAAAAGTTTCGAAGCAAAATGCATACTGACATACTTATTTGATTCAGTTAGTCTTAGACTTAAACTACACAAATTGGGTTCCCAATAAGTTTTTTATCGCGGCTTTTGAAGCAGTTGTGTGGTCAAAATCAGAAAGTCGTTTTTAAGTCATGTGTCTTAAAACCAATTATTGTAATCTCTGGTGTTTCCCAAGATAGCTTTGGATTTTTGCTCTTTAATGTCTTAATTATTGATCTTTTATCAGTTATATGTATGTATTTATGCTTGCTAATGATGATAAACTATTTATAACCTAAAATACAGTTCCTCAGATTAACAACTGGATTTGGTTGCGTTGTTGGCTTGATCCGTTACAATTCAATATAAGTAAATTAAAATAGTTCTTTAAAGTCATGCTATGTAAAGTCATGTCATTCTGTAGAAGTACCCCACTCACTACTAAATTATCGCTTGATGGATCATCTCTTGATTGCGTCTTTGAAACCACTGATAACGGCATTAAATTTGTTCTCATATACAAGGCGGAACCAAATAAAAAGGGAAATTCGTCATAACGTCTTTATTTCTTAATACTTTTACACCAAATTTTGATCAAGTTTAAAGTATTCTCATTTGATCACAACGCACTTCTTTAAACGATTCTTCCATTGTTTAAAACAGTTTTAAAATTCACGTATCGGGATGTTTTTTATGCCATCCAGCGATTTTTGGTTTATCTCCTCCACAGTGGCAAAACGCTTTCCTTTCATGTCCCATTTGAGTCTGGGTAACAAAAATAAATCACAGGGGGCTAGATCCGGTAGGTAGTGGGGGTGGGCAATCGGTGTCATTCCGGGGCGGTGTGGGCCGGTGCGGGCCGGTGCGTTGTCATGATGGAATAACCAGTCGATTGTGTGACAAAGATCTGCCATTTTATTCCGGATACTCTCCCTCAGTCTTTGCAAAACCTTCAAGTAGAAATCCTGATTGACAGTTTGACCCAGGCGAATCACCTTTGAAAAAAATTCAGGGCCCCCTTTGAGCTGAAGCTCTTTATATGAATAAACATAATATGGATTTGTGTGTGATCGCCGCATAACAAAATTAACCAGGATTCAAGTAAACAGCTTTTAAATAATCTTTCCTTCCTAATAATCCGTAGAGCTATGAATGGAGTTTTGCTTATCTACTTACCGTTAATCCTCTTATAAATGTGTACCTATTTAACTTAACCGTTCCTTGAGCAACTATTTAACTCGTGACCTATTAAATGTATGACTTTCTTGTACCTCCAGTACTAAATGAAGAAATCCTTACTAGTCTGATGCCTTTTTCTGGGTTTAACTTTAAGATTACAATTTCTTTTAGCAAATAAATAAATAAAAATATAACTGTCCTTTAAAATCGAAAATATCAGTTTTTTGGGCTTTTGGGATTGATTTACAAAATTTTATGCAAGATAGCAAGTGATTTTCATCATAGACCTGCATAAATGTTTTAAATGCCACGCCTTTCTAACAAAGTTATATATATATACTATATATATAATTTTATATAAATTATTATTTTTGTTATTATTAACACTTTTTAGTGTTTTATTATTTTATTATTAGCATTGAGAAATGCTGTTACTTAGCTTGCCGAAGATAATTCGGACTTTGTTTATTTGCTGAGCCGGCGATAGGCCTGACTCGCACTGAGTTAACTAAAAACGCGGTCTTTTATTCTTTAGCAGACGGAACGTCTTACTTTATTGGATATTCGTTTTAGACTAAAGACTAGAGTACAAAAATTATTATAAAGAAGCCTAAGAGAGAAGAAACGCTAAGCCTTGCATGAAATGCTGAGCCTGGCGTTCCCATCATAGCGGCCACACGCATATGTCGTGATTGCCGGCTATGTGACCCTTTCAAGTGGTCACTTGAACTAAATGTCGATGTTCGTTGAGTGAGGATCAAGGGCTCATGGTGTCCTGTTCGCCACTTCAACTGAACGTCAATGATTATTTATTGCCTAAGAAATAACGACTGGACAACATGTGGTTGCCAGCTGCCTGACACTCAACCGAGCATACAATGTAATGACTTAGTGTCGTATTCTATTTTATGATAGTAATGAAATAGATGATCGAACATCATTGTTGTAACTAATCTCTAATCTTATTTTACATATAAGAACTCAAATAGATATTAGTTAACTTATATATTGCACAAAACCATTATACCCATTTTGAAGGTTCAGGTTATACATATAACTTAAATAATCAGCAATAAGATAAGACAATATTTTAGGCTTATGGTGAGCCGCTGTATACATATACCAAATTGGATTCATATGCTTCGGAACAATTACAACAACAAATTCGTAGATCTCAAATTGGGAATGGCAGCCCCATTTAATATGAAATAAAAAGTTTATATAAAGCAAAACTCGAAAAAACTGCTATGCCGTTTTTGCAATGCAGTCGGTCACTGAAAGAACATAAAAACAAACAATACGATATACACGATCTCTCCTTAACATAGCACTTATTCACTTTTGGCCGATCAAAAATATCGAATTATTCTTTGTATAAAAACACATTGTTTGGTTACGCAGCTATCCGCACCAAACAACTACAAAAGCAGCTTCATCTATTAATAAATAACTCTTTGATATGTTATGCTCTGCGCAGCATAAGAGCAAATTATGGTAACTCTCATAACTGTTGTTTTGCATATTCTCATCGTATTTAAAGTGGCGGCACGGTATTCAAAGCGGCATGGTGTGCCAAAACAATTTTTATAATTAAAAATTGCACAGCTCAAATCGGAGCTTACAACTAACACCTGTAACGTACAATCTGGGATCTAAGTTTAGACTTAGATTACCCTTCATGTCTTGGGTGTGGGATTTGCTTCCAATAAGATTCGTTTTGGATTCTGTGGTTGCGGCTAGCAAAAACAGTCTAAGGGGGGTTCGTTGAATCTTATTCGGAAACACACACACAATTTTAATCATTTTTTTTTTTTCGAATCCAAGGGCCGTTTTGTTTTTTTTTTTTTTTAAATAATAACAAAAAAAAGATCAAAAAAAAATATAGAAACCTTGAGTTAACTAAGATGGAAGCGGACAAAGAACAAAAAATTCGCGGTTCGAACTGCTGCTGTTATTGCAGTATGGCTCTGCACCCACCCTACCTTGAGCTTTCTTACGCCACATGATTTTTGAAAACTCCCAAACCGAACTACACTATCATATTACTTTCAGGGTTACGATATATTTATTTTAGGCATTCATTATGAACAAAACTATACAATTTAATAACTTCTGGCATTTTCCTATTAACTAAAGGATCTTATAATTTACAATTCGTTTCATTTCTCTTTGTTTCTTTTCTTTTGATCTGGAAAAACATTCTTTTTTAACTGTCTTAATTTATTTTGATCTTAAAGCAAAAACTACCTAGGGATACGTTTTTTTTTCTTTTTTTGTCTTGTTTTATTGGCACTCACACAATATTTCTTGCACTTAATTATTTATAAAAAAAAAAATTTTATTTTTTTTTTTTTTTCTTGGACTCACCCAATTAATACAGCGAAGTTGAAGACCTTCCACTTGTTGCAAATGTTTGATGATAAAAATCCATTTTTTTCTCTAAAGGAAATTTTACAATTTTGGTAATTACAAGAAAATAAAGTGAGCACCTTTTTTTCATACATAAATTGAGACAACCGTATACAAGAGTACAAACGTGTATTTTGTAAACATACGTTCTATATTATATACATATATTTAACCATCGCTTCTCCTACTTAACACGATGTCTGAAATGCTAAAGTTACAATCTACTTCACTTGTACGTGCATACGCTTGTTAATAGTTACGCGTTTTTTTTTTTTTTTAATTCCTCCAGAAACCTCTTACGCGGTATTGCTTTGAGCAGTCGCGCATTGAGTAATTTTCGCTGTACAGACTCTGCACCACAATTGTATCGTGTGGCGCACAGACATTTTCTGCACTTCCCGTGGATTCTTGCTTCCTATACTTATCCTCGATTGTGCCAGTGAGACTTGAGACTTGCCTTGCCGTACCAATTATTTTGCGGTTATGGTGAATAGTTTGCGTTCGCACTTAGCTTGCGCTGCGGTTGCATAACCTATTGATAGATTAACCCGGGGGTCTTATTTAACCAATAATTTCTTCCAACTATTTCACACTGACTTGTGCCGTTTTTAACTCGATCACCTGCTTCAATGCCGCCTGCCGTGGAGCCAGCCAAAAGTGCGGCTCTCTTTCACTGCACTTTGTCTTAGGGATTGTCTTCTTTAATGTCCCAAGGTTACTTGTAGGTTATTTCAAGATTATATGCACTTTGTCATAGGGATTGTCTTTTTAATGTCCCAAGGTTACTTGTAGGTTATTTCAAGATGAATACTTTTTGGAAATAACAAAAAGAAAGGCCTGCCTGCGCTTTTCTGTGTTTCTTTATAGTTGCCAATTCCAGTCAATAACAACAAAAAACATAACTCACCGCGATTGCGCAGAGTGGCTGTGCCTGCAGCGCCCCCTATCGTGCCGATCCCTCAAGATTGCCATTTCACAGTGTAATATTAACATTGTGCGCGAACTTCAAATCTTTTACATAAATGTTAAACTTGATTTAAACTGTTCATCACACACCCGTACCTATTTTAAGTTTGGCCACGAAGGCAAATAAATTACATTTATATTTATGCAAATTTTGGTGCATTTATGTTTATTTATTTTATTATGGAAATTCGATAGCTATTGAAAAAGCTCAATAGCTAAACACACATCGAGAAACTTTCTACTCTCTAGAAGAGTGTCTGCAGCTTACCACTGCAAACTTATTGTAATTGCCATGCGTAAAAAATAGTAGAAAAATTTAAATCCGTGTAAATTTAGAAAGTTTGTTGGGCTGTTGTATTGGCTTGGCTCGTTATCTAAATTCCATTGAAATATGATAAACATTCTTTGTAAACGCTGGAGTCATCGATGAACTGATTCAGTTCTATAATACCTGGAAAACTCGATTACATAAAAGGTAAATTATGTAATAAAGATGATTTTTTAAAAGGATTACCAAAAACAACAAACGATAAAAAATATGTTACTCGTTTAGTTCAATCAATTTTTTGTATCATAATGTAAATCAAATTCCATATTGTGACCACATCAAGTTTTGGAATCATTTTATTGAGCTAATATAACGGATCTGAAAAAGTTTCGAAGTGTTTTTTTGTGTTCTCATATATATGAGTATATAATAAAGACTATTTATTGACTTAGCAATTACCTATTCGCAGTCCTATGCACTAGTTGCGGCAAAGGTTCATATTTTTGCTGACGTCCCTTTGGTTATTAACATTATAAGCCCACCATTTAAAAATATGCGCAGCGAGATGTGGGTTTGCAAAACCTATATTGTCCATATTGTTGTTGACCGTATAATTGTTCGTATAATCATTGGATAGACATTTCATGGCTGCCCCAAGGTTTCAAATTTCAATGACCTTTGTCATGTTTTAAAGTTTTTGTTTTCTTTTTTGTCTAATGGTATTGGAATGTGAAACATATGTTGTTGTTTAATAAATAAATGAAGAAACATTCAGTGTCTTTACGTTTATACTTGTGTATTAATGTTTCCCAACTCAATACCGCACGATGTCTTAAATGCGTTCCCTTATAAAAGTTCAGTATGCGATCAATTAGCTGTACCATTCCAACAGTTTTGGTGAATGTCTGGCTTTATTTATTGTATTGTTGAGTAAATTATTTACAGATTCACTTTTAAAATGGGTTTGTCTATCCTAGTTGCCACATTAATTTTTAAGGATATTAACGTACCTTTAACAAGCTTATTAATATTCAATCAGTTTTCAAAACTATTAAAGCTGGTGACTTGAGATTGGAAATATATGAACGTGAGAAAGGATTATAAACAAACCCATGATGCAACAAATACTGTGACAGCTCGGTTAGACTGGGGACTGGGACTGGTTTTGTTATTTATTTTATTTATAAAGAACGTGCAACTTATAAAATGCGAACTTTCAAGTGACTATCTTTGTTATTGGGCGCATCAACTTTCAAGTTTGTGCCTTAAGCTTATCTGTACGTACTAAGCCGTCGAGAGTAGGGAACGTTTTAATGAATTGCATTTATGCGGCTGGTGGAGTACGCAATAGGCGTCAAGCATTTTGAACATTTTATTAATTAAAATGATATTCATCCACTTATTGCCGACTTAAACACCACACTACGTTTTATTTTGTGAGTGGTGCCAAACAAGGCGGCATCTGTGCGTAACGCTGCCCACAGGAGGCCACCGTTCACGTCGACGCATCGGTGTAATACAAGGGGGTTATTGCCTTACATTCTTGGCATAAAAGCATGAGTTCAGAAAGGCACCGTTCCACTGTATTTCCCAGTCGGCACTTGGTATAGCGGCGGCATAATTTTTAGTCCGCACATGCTTAGGGAAGTGATGCTCCAGCACTCCACTCCCGCGACACAAATAGCATGCCGTTATCAGAACCAGCCGTGTGAACTCAATCCATTCAAACAACCAATTTTATCCAGGTCTTTGCACTAACGTCATCCTACGTCCTACTCCCATAAAACACTACGCTACGATTTACTTTTCTTTAATTAAGAATTTGCTTGTTGAACTTAATTTTCCTTTAAGTAAGACAATCAAGCAATATAATACGGGTGCGCTAAGTGTTTTATGTGCATTGGTCCTAATCAAAATAACAATTCCGCTCGCCCCACAGATCGCTCTGCTACTCTACAGCAAAAAACGATGATCCCAGTAGCCCTGTAGTGTGGGTTAAAATCTCTAAAAATTTATTTTTAGCCAATTTCATAATCACAACAACAACAACTTATCCTGACGTCAACAAATATTCGTCCCACCAAAACAAAAACAATTACTCACACTTGCTTTAAAATAATAATAAAACTCTATATTTATCTAAATTAAATTTAACGTTTGTTTTTCTTAATTTAAAATTTTCTTTATATAAATATAACTAAGAATGTACAAATTTTAATAAATATAGGAAAATATATACAAAAATTAATAAACGTAAAAAGTATAAAGAAACAACAAACATATATAAAGATTGAAATAAAAAACAGTAAATATTGGCAGACATTAATATTTGGGGACGGGTGAAAATAAAAAAATGAATACTTATTAAAAGATTGCTAGTCAGAAGCGGCCCACTGTGCCTGTGCGGCAGTTGTGCTCATGTGTGTGTGGTGCCATTGAGTGGCTGCGGGACGCAATGTGCACATGCAGCTTATTCATTTGGGTGCTAGACCTCGGGAATGTAAACAAATGCTGGGGCAAGTAACGAACTGTGGGACCACCCAGACTGGTTGGCCAATTCCCATCCTGTGGTCTATGGCTATTCCTCTGACCGCTTCGGGCACAACACTATTTTTTAAACACTCATTAACTTAAAATGCACTCTACCTGTTACACAGAAAACGGGTTTTTTGTTTTTGTCTGTTTTTAGTTATTTTATATTTATTTCTATTAGTTTTCTTATTAAGTCTGTTGTTTTGCTGTCTGACGCTTCTTTTCATGGTCTCATATTCTTCTTCTTTGTATCTCCTATCATTTAACTTCTCAGCCTTTCGTATTATAGGTGCTAGCACGACTATTCATCCCTCGTAGCACAACTTCGACCATCGATAAGCGCAGTTAACTGCATTTCTAATTGCCGACCATAAAACCACATTACAGTTAATTTTGTGAGTTGTGTTAATAATCACGCCCCAAAATTAAGCGTCGCATGCTCTACCGACTGAGTTTAGCGGACAAGGTTGTATTACTTGGGGGTCGTTGCTTTAAATTCTTGAAATGAAATGGCCTTACCATTATGCTCCTTCTGTAGCGGCGGCGGAGTTTTGCAATAATGTACTTCACAAAGTAGTTCGACAAAAAATTACGCTTAAACACCTTCTTACCCACAGCATACTATACGTCATGGGTTCAAATTGTTTTTCCTGCAGACTTCCCGCACGCCTTATAAAGAGTCTCTTATATCCGCTCGGTATATGAATAGTTTCAGGGATCCCATAAATTGTGAAAATTTTAAAATCGGATATGCTGGGACACGAGGAGCTCCAAGTATAGATTTTGCATTGGCCGCTTCGTTCCTTGCCCATCTCTGTCCTATCAGCTTGGGTGCTGTGATCTGCCCCCTTACACTGTTCTGGCGCCATCATTGCCGCATATGCTATAG
This sequence comes from Scaptomyza caliginosa, assembly GCA_035044725.1. Taxonomy (NCBI): domain Eukaryota; kingdom Metazoa; phylum Arthropoda; class Insecta; order Diptera; family Drosophilidae; genus Scaptomyza; species Scaptomyza caliginosa. The sequence continues at coordinate 94,808 of JAWNNR010000407.1, forward strand.
AGGCTCTTTAGTATCCAGAGAGCTGTCAGAGAAGCTGCCTTGACGGAGGACTGAAGCCAGCTACAGCCTTGCAGATTTTTGATGCGGTCGCACGGTTTGCTGCTCTAGTTATCAAACTGGCCATCCGAAACGCGGTACTGGAGGGTCAAATGGAGGTGAGTAGATCCACCACCCAGTCGGTCAACGTTTTTGCTGTGCCCGCAGCCGTAGCAACTACCCCCGTTACCGCACCGAGAATAAGGAAGCCGGTTGAGCCATGGTCGGCAGTTGTGACCAGCCCGGATGCCAACCTGTCCAGCAGACAAGTGGCAGATAAGGCGTTCGCGTGCACGAGGTACGCAAACTAAAGCGCGGTGGGGCGGTGATACGCACGCCGTCAGCAAGTGACCTGAAGCGGGTCGTTGGCAACGCCAAGTTCTCTAAGCTTGGGCTGAACTGTGCCAAGAGCAGAGGACAGCGACCGAAGGTCAACATTAACGATGTTGACACGACCCTATCGCCGGAGGTATTCAATGAGGAGCTCTACGAGAGCAATTTTAAATAACATTTCTCGCCAGCTGCCTTCAAGAAGAGCGTGCACATGGAGACGAAGTCATGATCCGTCACCGACGGCGCCAGAATAACCCTGATACTGGAAGTGGACGAAATGGCGCAGGACATACTTGATAGGACTAGACGGGTCTACATCAAGTGGTTCTCATACCGATGCCGGTCACTCGTCCGCACCTATGTCTGTCATAGGTGGTCGGATTTGACCACAAGGTTAGTCAATGCCACTTCAAAAGCCGAAATCTGCCGCCAATGCGAACAGCCTGGCCAGATTGCAGCAAAATGCACCAGCCCGGTGGACTGTCGAAACTGCCGCTTTGAGGGGCTCCGATCAGTGACCTACATCGCCTGAAAACTGCTCCATATATGCAGATGTGCTAGCGAGGGTGCATATATGCTCAGTCATACATTGCTCAGTCCATCAGCTAGTTCCTTGCCAGCAATGCTGGTGGTGTTTCCAGTGTCGAGTGTTGCTTTGTACGTCTTCGTTTTGTTGGTACCTGTTTAGTGATGTGGGGCAGTCCTTTGTAACTCCCACTCGCCCCTTGCTGCGAAAGCCGCTGTGCGTTTCCCGCCGTGCAGCACAGTGTGTTGCGCTATCCTTTCACAAATTCAACATCGGATTGCGGCAATTTACTGCCCATTGCCTCAGTTTGACTTTGATTGCCGTCGCGAGTGGACGTGTTTCTTTTGCGTGCATCGAGGTCTCAGCTACGTTACGTTAACAGTAATCAACATCAGTTGTTGCGGTTGTTGTTTTTGCGGTTTTGCTTGTTTTCGGCAAAACAAGATAAGAAAACAACGTTGTTGCGGTTGTTGTTTTTGCGGTTTGCTTGTTTTCGGCAAAACAAGATAAGAAAACAACGATAAAATCGAACGAGATCCACGTATCGGTGTGAGCGTCAGTGTAGTAGTGCGCACGTGTACCAAGCCGTGCAAGCAGTGCAAAAATACTAAGTAAGGAGTGCAAGAAGCCGTGTTAGTAGTGTCAATTACGACAACAGGTGGCGCTAATAAATACACAGCTGCTCTGTCGAGAGTGCAGTATGGATTTACGTAGCAGATCGTTGAACCAGCTGGACGATGCATCGGATGTGTCCACCCGAAGCGCTGCATCGGAAATGGGAGCACGCAAGCTAAGGGAGACAAATAACAGGAGGGCAAGAGCGATGCTCACAGAGTCATCTGACGAGGGAGCTCTGAGCAAGTACGCGTTGCTGGAGGCTGCCGCCCCCCCGACCACCATTCCTTCGTCTGCCCTCTTGGCCGACCCCGCTGACCATACCGTTGCCACCACCACCGTTCCCGATACCATCCGCGTTGCCATCCCCGCCGCCGCCAACGTTGCCGCACCCATGCCCGCCGCCGTCGACCCCGTTGTATCTGATGCCGCCACGGCTCCCAAGTTCCTTTCGGCTACGCTCGCCTCCTTCCGTGCCGCCAAAGCGCGTGCTACACGGCCGCCGTCCGCAACGGCTACGGACATGGAGTCCAGCCTGATGGAACTAGCGGTGATACAACGTGCTGTGAAGGAGGCTTTGCTGCATGCTAGGGTGGAGCCAGCTGCAGCTATGCAGATTTTTGACTCCGCCGCCAAGTACGACGTTCTAATTGCGAAACTGGTGGTCCGAGTTGGCGTCTTGGAAGGTCGGATGGAGACGATGGAGGCAGTCCCAGCTGTGCGCACCCAGCCAACCGCTTCCAAGCTCCGCTTCGCTTGCTCCAACTGCTGCCCCTAGGGTAAGAAAGGCAGTGGAGACATGGTCGGCTGTTGTCACCAGCCACGACGCCAAGTTGTCAGGCAAGGAAGTTGCCGAGGTGCGTGAATTGAAGAGTGGTGGCGCTGTGATCCGCACGCCATCATTGAGTGAGTTTAAGCGGGTTGTCGGGAACGCCAAGTTCTCGGAGGTAGGCCTGATCATAGCCAAAAACAAAGGACTGCTTCACAAGGTGAGCGTCATAAACGTGGACACGAGCATCTCACCGGAGGTATTCATGGAGGAGTTGTACATGAACAACTACAAAGATGAGTTTTCCCCAGCTGCCGTCAAGCAAGCGGTGCACCTGGAGACGAAGCCACAACAAACCAGACGCTGGAAGTGGACGAGAAAGCGCTAGCCGTGCTTGGTAAGACCGGTAGGGTCTATATAAAGTGGTTTGCATACCGATGCCGGCCGCTCTTCCGTGATGTGGGGCAGTCCTCTGTAACTCCCACTCGCCTCTTGCTGGCGGAAGCCGTTGAGCGTTTCCCGACGTCCATCACAGTGTATTACCCTATCCTTTCTCAAATTCAACATCGGATTGCGGCAATTTACTGTCCATTGCCTCACAGTTGTATTTTGAGAGCCGTCGCGAACGGTTGCCTTCGTTTCTGCGCGCATCAAAAATCAATCAAACTTGTTCGCTTATCAGCAGTTTCATTGCTTTGTGTATGCGTTCGCTGATAAGAACATAGCGGTAAAAATCAGTGTCTGTGAACCTAAGCTTGTGTGAGTGCACACGTGTGCTGAGCAGTGCGCAAGCAGTGCACAAGCAGTGCAAACAATGCAACAAGCAGTTCAAAGCAGTACATCCAAAAAGTACAGCAAAAACAGTGTAACAAGCAGTGTTACTAAGCGAAGTCGCATACCCACTAGTGTGGACACGCACCAGTGCCACCACATAGTGAAACCGACGCACGCCACCCACAGGTGGCGCTATACACGAAAGCAAGCCAACGGAGAGAGCGTGATGGATCCACGCAGCAAATCGTTGGATGAGCTAGACGATCCATCGGATGTGTCCATCCAAAGCGCTTCATCGGAGAAGGGAGCGCGTAAGATCAAGAAGTCAAAAAATAGGAGGGCAAGAGCAATGCTCACAGAGTCATCTGACGAGGGAGCTGTGAGCAAGTACGCGTTGCTGGAGGCTGCCGCCCCCCGTCCGCCATTCCCTTGTCTGCCCTTTTGGCCGACCCCGCTGACCCTACCGCTGCCACCACCACCGTGCCCGAAACCATCCGCGTTGCCATCTCCGCCGCCGCCAACGTCCGCGCCCATGTCGCCGCACCAATGCCCGCCGCCGTTGTCCCTGATGCCGCCTCGGCTCCCAAGCCCCTAATGGCTACGCTCAACACCTTCCGTGCCGACAACGCGCGCGCTACACGGCCGCCGACCGCCACTGCTTCGGACACTGAGTCCAGCCTAGAAGAACTCGCGGCGATCCAACGCGCTGTGAAGGAGGCTGTGCTGCACGCTAGGCTGGAGCCAGATGCAGCCATGCAGATATTTGAAGCCGCCGCCAAGTACGATGTCCTGGTTGCGAAACTGGTGGTCCACGTTGGCATTTTGGAAGGTCGGATGGAGACGATGGAGGCAGCCCCAGCCATGCGCACCCAGCCGCTCGTTTTCACAACTCCAGCCGCCGCCTCGGTTGCTTCAACTGCTGCCCCTAGGGTAAAAAAGGCAGTGGAGACTTGGTCGGCTTTTGTCACCAGCCACGACGCCAAGTTGTCGGGCAAGGATGTTGCCGACAAGGTGAGGAAGGAAGTGGCACCTTCCCTTGGCGTTCGCGTACATGAGGTGCGTAAATTGAAGCGTGGTGGCGCTGTAATCCGCACGCCATCATTGAGTGATTTTAAGCTGGTTGTTGGGAACGCCAAGTTTTCGGAGGTTGGGCTAAAAGTAGCCAAAAACAAGGGACTGCTCCACAAGGTGAACGTCATGCATGAGACACGAGCATCACGCCGGAGGTTTTCATGGAGGAGTTTTACATGAACAACTACAAAGATGAATTTTCCCCAGCTGCCTTCAAGCAAGCGGCGCACCTGGAGACGAAACCATGGTCCGTCACCAAGGGTGTCACAACAAACCTCACGCTGGAGGTGAACGAGAAAGCGCTAGCCGTGCTTGGTAAGACCGGTAGGGTCTATATAAAGTGGTTTGCATACCGATGCCGGCCGCTCTTCCGTGATGTGGGGCAGTCCTCTGTAACTCCCACTCGCCTCTTGCTGGCGGAAGCCGTTGAGCGTTTCCCGACGTGCATCACAGTGTGTTACCCTATCCTTTCTCAAATTCAACATCGGATTGCGGCAATTTACTGTCCATTGCCTCACAGTTGTATTTTGAGAGCCGTCGCGAACGGTTGCCTTCGTTTCTGCGCGCATCAAAAATCAATCAAACTTGTTCGCTTATCAGCAGTTTTATTGCTTTGTGTATGCGTTCGCTGATAAGAACATAGCGGTAAAAATCAGTGTCTGTGAACCTAAGCTTGTGTGAGTGCACACGTGTGCTGAGCAGTGCGCAAGCAGTGCACAAGCAGTGCAAACAATGCAACAAGCAGTTCAAAGCAGTACATCCAAAAAGTACAGCAAAAACAGTGTAACAAGCAGTGTTACTAAGCGAAGTCGCATACCCACTAGTGTGGACACGCACCAGTGCCACCACATAGTGAAACCGACGCACGCCACCCACAGGTGGCGCTATACACGAAAGCAAGCCAACGGAGAGAGCGTGATGGATCCACGCAGCAAAAAATGTGTCCATCCAAAGCGCTTCATCGGAGAAGGGAGCGCGTAAGATCAAGAAGTCAAAAAATAGGAGGACAAGAGCAATGCTCACAGAGTCATCTGACGAGGGAGCTGTGAGCAAGTACGCGTTGCTGGAGGCTGCCGCCCCCCCGTCCGCCATTCCCTTGTCTGCCCTTTTGGCCGACCCCGCTGACCCTACCGCTGCCACCACCACCGTGCCCGAAACCATCCGCGTTGCCATCTCCGCCGCCGCCAACGTCCGCGTCCATGTCGCCGCACCAATGCCCGCCGCCGTTGTCCCTGATGCCGCCTCGGCTCCCAAGCCCCTAATGGCTACGCTCAACACCTTCCGTGCCGACAATGCGCGCGCTACACGGCCGCCGAACGCCACGGCTTCGGACACTGAGTCCAGCCTAGAAGAACTCGCGGCGATCCAACGCGCTGTGAAGGAGGCTGTGCTGCACGCTAGGCTGGAGCCAGATGCAGCCATGCAGATATTTGACGCCGCCGCCAAGTACGATGTCCTGGTTGCGAAACTGGTGGTCCACGTTGGCATTTTGGAAGGTCGGATGGAGACGATGGAGGCAGCCCCAGCCATGCGCACCCAGCCGCTCGTTTTCACAACTCCAGCCGCCGCCTCGGTTGCTTCAACTGCTGCCCCTAGGGTAAGAAAGGCAGTGGAGACTTGGTCGGCTTTTGTCACCAGCCACGACGCCAAGTTGTCGGGCAAGGATGTTGCCGACAAGGTGAGGAAGGAAGTGGCACCTTCCATTGGCGTTCGCGTACATGAGGTGCGTGAATTGAAGCGTGGTGGCGCTGTAATCCGCACGCCATCATTGAGTGAGTTTAAGCGGGTTGTTGGGAACGCCAAGTTTTCGGAGGTTGGGCTAAAAGTAGCCAAAAACAAGGGACTGCTCCACAAGGTGAACGTCATGCATGTAGACACGAGCATCACGCCGGAGGTTTTCATGGAGGAGTTGTACATGAACAACTACAAAGATGAATTTTCCCCAGCTGCCTTCAAGCAAGCGGCGCACCTGGAGACGAAACCATGGTCCGTCACCAAGGGTGTCACAACAAACCTCACGCTGGAGGTGAACGAGAAAGCGCTAGCCGTGCTTGGTAAGACCGGTAGGGTCTATATAAAGTGGTTTGCATACCGATGCCGGCCGCTCTTCCGTGATGTGGGGCAGTCCTCTGTAACTCCCACTCGCCTCTTGCTGGCGGAAGCCGTTGAGCGTTTCCCGACGTGCATCACAGTGTGTTACCCTATCCTTTCTCAAATTCAACATCGGATTGCGGCAATTTACTGTCCATTGCCTCACAGTTGTATTTTGAGAGCCGTCGCGAACGGTTGCCTTCGTTTCTGCGCGCATCAAAAATCAATCAAACTTGTTCGCTTATCAGCAGTTTTATTGCTTTGTGTATGCGTTCGCTGATAAGAACATAGCGGTAAAAATCAGTGTCTGTGAACCTAAGCTTGTGTGAGTGCACACGTGTGCTGAGCAGTGCGCAAGCAGTGCACAAGCAGTGCAAACAATGCAACAAGCAGTTCAAAGCAGTACATCCAAAAAGTACAGCAAAAACAGTGTAACAAGCAGTGTTACTAAGCGAAGTCGCATACCCACTAGTGTGGACACGCACCACATAGTGAAACCGACGCACGCCACCCACAGGTGGCGCTATACACGAAAGCAAGCCAACGGAGAGAGCGTGATGGATCCACGCAGCAAAAAATGTGTCCATCCAAAGCGCTTCATCGGAGAAGGGAGCGCGTAAGATCAAGAAGTCAAAAAATAGGAGGGCAAGAGCAATGCTCACAGAGTCATCTGACGAGGGAGCTGTGAGCAAGTACGCGTTGCTGGAGGCTGCCGCCCCCCCGTCCGCCATTCCCTTGTCTGCCCTTTTGGCCGACCCCGCTGACCCTACCGCTGCCACCACCACCGTGCCCGAAACCATCCGCGTTGCCATCTCCGCCGCCGCCAACGTCCGCGTCCATGTCGCCGCACCAATGCCCGCCGCCGTTGTCCCTGATGCCGCCTCGGCTCCCAAGCCCCTAATGGCTACGCTCAACACCTTCCGTGCCGACAATGCGCGCGCTACACGGCCGCCGAACGCCACGGCTTCGGACACTGAGTCCAGCCTAGAAGAACTCGCGGCGATCCAACGCGCTGTGAAGGAGGCTGTGCTGCACGCTAGGCTGGAGCCAGATGCAGCCATGCAGATATTTGACGCCGCCGCCAAGTACGATGTCCTGGTTGCGAAACTGGTGGTCCACGTTGGCATTTTGGAAGGTCGGATGGAGACGATGGAGGCAGCCCCAGCCATGCGCACCCAGCCGCTCGTTTTCACAACTCCAGCCGCCGCCTCGGTTGCTTCAACTGCTGCCCCTAGGGTAAGAAAGGCAGTGGAGACTTGGTCGGCTTTTGTCACCAGCCACGACGCCAAGTTGTCGGGCAAGGATGTTGCCGACAAGGTGAGGAAGGAAGTGGCACCTTCCATTGGCGTTCGCGTACATGAGGTGCGTGAATTGAAGCGTGGTGGCGCTGTAATCCGCACGCCATCATTGAGTGAGTTTAAGCGGGTTGTTGGGAACGCCAAGTTTTCGGAGGTTGGGCTAAAAGTAGCCAAAAACAAGGGACTGCTCCACAAGGTGAACGTCATGCATGTAGACACGAGCATCACGCCGGAGGTTTTCATGGAGGAGTTGTACATGAACAACTACAAAGATGAATTTTCCCCAGCTGCCTTCAAGCAAGCGGCGCACCTGGAGACGAAACCATGGTCCGTCACCAAGGGTGTCACAACAAACCTCACGCTGGAGGTGAACGAGAAAGCGCTAGCGCATCAAAAATCAATCAAACTTGTTCGCTTATCAGCAGTTTTATTGCTTTGTGTATGCGTTCGCTGATAAGAACATAGCGGTAAAAATCAGTGTCTGTGAACCTAAGCTTGTGTGAGTGCACACGTGTGCTGAGCAGTGCGCAAGCAGTGCACAAGCAGTGCAAACAATGCAACAAGCAGTTCAAAGCAGTACATCCAAAAAGTACAGCAAAAACAGTGTAACAAGCAGTGTTACTAAGCGAAGTCGCATACCCACTAGTGTGGACACGCACCAGTGCCACCACATAGTGAAACCGACGCACGCCACCCACAGGTGGCGCTATACACGAAAACAAGCCAACGGAGAGAGCGTGATGGATCCACGCAGCAAATCGTTGGATGAGCTAGACGATCCATCGGATGTGTCCATCCAAAGCGCTTCATCGGAGAAGGGAGCGCGTAAGATCAAGAAGTCAAAAAATAGGAGGGCAAGAGCAATGCTCACAGAGTCATCTGACGAGGGAGCTGTGAGCAAGTACGCGTTGCTGGAGGCTGCCGCCCCCCGTCCGCCATTCCCTTGTCTGCCCTTTTGGCCGACCCCGCTGACCCTACCGCTGCCACCACCACCGTGCCCGAAACCATCCGCGTTGCCATCTCCGCCGCCGCCAACGTCCGCGCCCATGTCGCCGCACCAATGCCCGCCGCCGTTGTCCCTGATGCCGCCTCGGCTCCCAAGCCCCTAATGGCTACGCTCAACACCTTCCGTGCCGACAACGCGCGCGCTACACGGCCGCCGACCGCCACTGCTTCGGACACTGAGTCCAGCCTAGAAGAACTCGCGGCGATCCAACGCGCTGTGAAGGAGGCTGTGCTGCACGCTAGGCTGGAGCCAGATGCAGCCATGCAGATATTTGAAGCCGCCGCCAAGTACGATGTCCTGGTTGCGAAACTGGTGGTCCACGTTGGCATTTTGGAAGGTCGTATGGAGACGATGGAGGCAGCCCCAGCCATGCGCACCCAGCCGCTCGTTTTCACAACTCCAGCCGCCGCCTCGGTTGCTTCAACTGCTGCCCCTAGGGTAAAAAAGGCAGTGGAGACTTGGTCGGCTTTTGTCACCAGCCACGACGCCAAGTTGTCGGGCAAGGATGTTGCCGACAAGGTGAGGAAGGAAGTGGCACCTTCCATTGGCGTTCGCGTACATGAGGTGCGTGAATTGAAGCGTGGTGGCGCTGTAATCCGCACGCCATCATTGAGTGAGTTTAAGCGGGTTGTTGGGAACGCCAAGTTTTCGGAGGTTGGGCTAAAAGTAGCCAAAAACAAGGGACTGCTCCACAAGGTGAACGTCATGCATGTAGACACGAGCATCACGCCGGAGGTTTTCATGGAGGAGTTGTACATGAACAACTACAAAGATGAATTTTCCCCAGCTGCCTTCAAGCAAGCGGCGCACCTGGAGACGAAACCATGGTCCGTCACCAAGGGTGTCACAACAAACCTCACGCTGGAGGTGGACGAGAAAGCGCTAGCCGTGCTTGGTAAGACCGGTAGGGTCTATATAAAGTGGGCCACCAACCCGTAACTGTTTTGGAGTTTAAATTGGTAGTACCCTTGGTACGAGGTCTGACCGGAGGCTATTTTTCCGGTACCACGGGTAATCAGGAGCCCGCAGAACTTAGTTCTGTCCTGGTTTTTGGTTGCGGCCCTTCGGGGAGTTTCGTGGTGGTTGCGGTTTGACACCCAAATGCGGGTAGAGTTTTTAACTCGGCGTGTTGTTGCGCTATACAACAAGGGTGCCGTGACCCATAGATCGGAAGTCGTTTAGATAGGCGGCGCTCCTAACCAAGGTGGAAGTTCACGACCAAACAGAAGTGACTTTAAATTGGTACCGGCGGAATGTATATTCCAATGGGGCGGTAATTAACGCTTAATTTAATTCATGTGCTTGGGCACCGTGAGATTAGGCCTTACGGCAGGTGCTCACGTTAAACTCATTGACTTCTGTC
>JAWNNR010000411.1:0-12740 GCA_035044725.1 Scaptomyza caliginosa
TTTTTTTTCCTACTCGTTCGTTACAGTATTGCTCGGGCCCGTCAGGCGGGACGGTCCCCCTGCAGCGGACGTGTTGGCGGAGAGGAGACCTCCGGTTTTTTTTTTTTCTTCACTTTAGAGGAATCCGATGGGCAGTCTGCTTTGCTGCCTATCGAACTTCTTGTTTTTGTATTTCCCGTCTTCCCCTTCTGTTTTGTTCTCAAGTACGGCTGCTTCTCCGTGTGTGTTTGTGTAGTTGTGTGGGCATGTGTGAAGGGTTGCTTGAAAGGGCCACGACAGAGTTTCTACTCGTGTCACGTAGTCGGCAAGAGGGACACTGAAACGAGAAAAGAGAATGCTACCATGCGTCTTTCCTTTTCTTTTTTTTCCCCCTCTTTTTCCTTTGCTCGTTTACGGTTTCGAAGATAAAGAAAAAAACACTCATCGAACTGCGAAGGGAGATCTACGGATTCGGGTGGCGATGCATCGCTGCACATCCGACTGCTTGTCCTTCACTGAGTGCGTTTTTTTTTGTGCTTCTCTTTGCCGTGCGCTGAACAGCAACATCAGCAACAAAAGAACATCCTCCTCATCCCTTTTCTCTCTTATTATTGATATTGTGTTGGATTCTAAATGGGCACGACTGTACCTCTGCCACTCACCGCCTCGAGTCACCCCTTCGCTTCCTCGCACTCTGTCTCTCTCTCTCTTTCTTTTACGAAGCGGTAGTGTAGCAGTAGAGCGGTGTAGTGCAAGAGTATTTAATTAATTTATTTTAAAGAAGCAGTCCACAGCGAACTAAATGAGGAGAAAGTCCCCAGGCGCCACAGCAGCCACCACACTCGTAGCAACCGGATAGAAAGCAGACACTTGCTGCTCACTTTTATTTTTGTTTTCGAGTTTAGGTTTCGTCGATTCAGTTCACTCCATACAGTGCAGCGCAGGGCATCCGCCGATACACGTCTGCGGCAGAGAAGGAGTGAGCAACCCAATATCTCTCCTCTTCCCGCTCTCTTTTCCATTCACACACTGGCAAACGCACACATTCATACATTTATATATATTTATCTACTCGAGAAGACTGAGTCGCATAGAAGTACGTCACATCATTTTGGCTATCATAGAGTTCACCATCTACAGCACCTTCACCCTCTTATCCCCCCGCCCCCCTTACCCGTCGTGCTCCTCCTCCTCGCTTCTCCGTCCAATTTCTTCATCTCTCCGACACCAGAGAAGAGAGAGCAACGAGCAATACTACTACTAATAAAGGCGGCAGATACTGGAGCGGGCAGACGAGAAGGAGCGGTGCTACACCAACACCTGCATTTCGCAATCCTTGCTGATAGTGAAAAAAAAAAAAGAGGGAGAGAGAAGCAAGTGGAGGTTCGCTTCGTCACTTGCAGATTTGTTTTTCGTCCCTTTTCAATTATAGTTTCTTTTATTCTTCGTCCCTTTGGTGCCGGCGATGTGCGACACGCCGTCCGCTCTTAGCGCGCGGTCGTCTCTGCGGCACAGTGGTGCTAAGCGGCCACGTGAGTCTCCTGTGACGTTTGACGCCGCCGAGGTGCAGTCGTCGCTTGGCGTGTCGGGTGACTATCTCGTCATGGGCATTGATGAGGCAGGGCGTGGTCCAGTCATCGGCCCGATGGTCTACACCGGTGCCGTCATCTCACTCGCTGAGCATGACCGCCTCGTGGAGCTCTGCCACGTTGCCGACAGCAAAACACTCGGCGCAGCGCAGCGCCAGTCGTCCCTTCAGCTGCTGCACTCTCTCAAGACATTTCGTCCGTTTACCATTTCGGTTAGTGCTGCAGAGATTGCGAGCACGATGGCGGGCCGCGATGGACGCACGCTGAACAGTCTGAGCCACGAGACGGCCATTAAGATCATCTCTGAGGGAACACTGGCGTCGGCTGGGCGGCTCTGTGCGGTGTACGTTGACACCGTTGGGCCGCCAGAGCGGTACCAGTCGCGGCTCGCCCAGCGATTCCCCCATCTCCGCGTTACGGTGTCGAAGAAGGCAGATCAGAAGTATCCCATCGTGTCGGCTGCATCGATAGTGGCGAAGACGACGCGCGACGAGGCGGTTGAGAGGCTTGGGGAGGACGTTGGCTGTGGCTATCCGAGCGACCCGCGAGCGATGCGATGGGTGCACAGCCATCTCCACCGCTTCTTTGTGTTTCGGCGATGCTATAGCTTCGTACGACAGTCATGGGCCCCTGTCACGCACCTCGCCAACGACCCCGATGTGTGTGTGCCGCTCACCTTTGCTCAAGACGAGGAGAACGAGGCGAAGCAGACCGGCGGTGGACGGCGCGGAGGCGTCCCCCTCGCATCGCAGCCAAAGCTCAGCTTCGCAGTGCCGCCACCAAAGCGACATTCCCTCTACACTCATCTCCTGCGACTTAGTGCCCCTGCCAGTCTGTCAGAGATGTGTTGACGAGGCGAATCCTTTTCGGCCGCCTTGGCTGCACCACCGATAGCGCTCCACCCGCGGTGTTTCGCTCTTTTTCCCCCGTTCTGTATTGAAAAGGACGATGCCACTCGTCGAGCGCTGGGCCCATTAGCGTCTGTGCCAACAAAGGCGTTCGGCCCACTGTTTTGTTTTGTATGATCCAAAGGCCAAAAGGGGGAGGAGAGAGCGAGTCGATATCGCCTCGTGTTGGTTTCTCGCTTTCTGTTCCTTTTGCTTCCATTTCCCCCTTTCTAACGTGTGGCTGTTGATGCGACGTTGCCCGATGGCCCGAGAACACACACACACACACACACACACATGCGCATGTGTAAACAAAGGCAGGACGACTTCCGCGCATAGCGGTGTCTCTACCAAGGGCACCTCTCCCTCTGAAATACGAAAAGTGTCTCTTCTTTGCCTCTCTACAATTTACTGTCCCCTTCTCCATCCACTTCTTCGTCTATTTCTCTCTGGGTACTACCGACGGTAGCTACGAAATACACTCCGCCACACACGAAGGAGGGCCACGAAGGGAAACGGCGTTCCTCTCTTCGAAGATATTGTCTTTTTTGTTTGTGGAGCAGGTGCGCTGCCGCACTGACAAGATTAAGTCGACGGAGAGTGAGACGAGAGTCACTCACTCAGTGAGTTAGGGAGGGGTGGTGCGTCTGAGACTAACACACACACACACACACACAACAAGAGACTACGTCAATCTTTCTCCCCCCGCCGTCTTTGTTAGTATTGCTGTCACTACTTTGTGTAGGACCTCCTCCTCTTTTGTTGTTTTCGCTACTTGCCACCTCCTTCTACTTTTGTTGGAAATTGTTGTTGTCTTTCTCAGCATCCGCTAACGATGGCGTTGCGGAACTTGCCTTCAGTGCCGAAGAGCGTGGAGCAGCGGCTCCTCAACCCCTTCGTCATCTTTCTTGTCACCGTGTTTGTCCGCTGTGTCGTCTTTGCAAATCGCTACAACATGGAGCCGTACCTGTCCACCCTGATCATCACTCACCCATCCGTCAGTGCCGCCCTCCTGCCCTCCGCTCTGGGTGACCTCTCATCCCTCAACGGGCAGGCAAGCTCCGCGTTTGTGAGCCGCACCACTGGCGAGCGGTTCGTCGCGCCACCATCGACCCACTTCATGTTGTGGGGCCCAGCGGATGAGGAGGCAACGTGGCAAGAGGTGGTACATTGGAGAGCGATGAACTATACTGGCGGAGAAGTGCCGTATTACTTACGTGCGTTGGCACCATGGTATGCGTCGCTGATTCCCGCCGCTCTTTCGGCGCCGGTGGTGGCGAGCTTCCTTCTGAGCTGTATGGACGGTATCACAGCGGCGGTGCTCGGGCAGTGGTCATGCAGCACTGTGATGCTCATCTACGGGTTTCTGGTGTTCAACCCCGTGATGATCCTCCCCGCCGTGTATCTCTCCCTGACGCCGCTTGAGTTCTGTGTGTTGACGGTCAGCCTCCACTGTTTCTGCTATCGTCGCCACTCCCGCGCGGCCCATCTGGCGGCCGTGGGTGGCGCAGCGTTCCTGGGGTCGCCGTATCTCGCTGTGCTCGTCTCGATGATCGCACCGATTGGCACGCCATCGCGGTGGCTTGCCATTTCGTCGGCCGCGGCGCTCATCTGCTTTGTCGGTGTCTACACCGCCACTTACGCGGCGTGGATCAAGGACGCCGAGCGCTTCTCGTCGCTCTACTCGCCACCAGACGTCGGGGTCCAGTGGTACGTGCGGCAGCTCGTGCTTCCCACCTTTGCGCGCTCCCTGGAGTTCGTGATGCTGCAGCTCCCTAGTATACTCATCATTCCCGCGGCGGTTTCGCTGCCAGTTAGTTTTGCCCGCGAGACGGCCATCGAGGCGAAGCATCGCGCGGAGAAAATGAAGAAATCCTCCACGTTGCCACCCGCGGTTTTTGAGCGAGTTTTTGAGGATGGCCACCTCTTCATCATTATTTTTGCTGTCGGTCTTTCGGTGCTGTTCCGCAGCCAGCTGACGCTGCCGCCGTGCTTCCTCGTTGCAATCTACATCTACGCTTCTCTGAACCCGCGCGCTAATAAGCAGTGCACTCTAGAGGATGGCCGCAGCATCACGTACGTGCCATACCTCCGTGTGCGGCTGCTGATGCCCATCTTCACGTTGTTGACGAGCAATCCCTTGCAGTACAGCTTCTACTCCGGATGGGTGCTGCGAGATAGCGCGAATGCGAACTGGAAGTTCTTTGCGGACATCGCCTTCGTCGTTGGGGCCCTCAGCTTCCTGACGCTGTGGTTTGGCGAGGGTGTCGAGGACGCCATGCGTTGCGAAATGAAGGAGCGGGAGGCCGTGAAAGGCACCACCACCGCGGGAACGTAACTCCGCCGTGACAGCACTTTTTTTCCTTCTTTCAATTCTCCCTCCCTCTGCGTGTGTGAAGGGGACAGCGACAATGCGGGTGTCGGTGATTCGGGCAGCCCGCGCGAAAAAGGGGGGAAAAAGAAAATGTGAGGGGCAACAAAAAGCGAGAAGCGAGGAGCTTTCTTTTCCTTTGTTGTGGGGTCTTGTCCTCGATGACGTACCGCTCTGCAGCCCTCCCCCCCCCCCCCCCCTCCCCTCCCTCTTGCTGACGCGGGAGCAACGAGCACACACAAGCAGACACACACTGACACACACGTTGGAAAAAAGAAAAAGAGACGCCCGTGACGGATCAGTTTTTTTTTTCGTTGTTGGATTCAAATTTTTCTGTTGTGGCCTCCTTTGTCTTTACTTTTGCTTGGGCTTTCTTTCTCCCTCTCTTCTTCTCTGAGTTATTGCGATGCGGTGATGGCGATGCGATACCTCCCAACTGGCGTGACTCTCACTCTGTTTTCCCCCTCTCCACTTGTCATCGCTACGTGCGTCACTTCACCACGTAAAAGGGAGACTAGCTCAGAGGCATCGCTGATCTGTATCCAAGAAAGAAAGAAAAAAAAAATGGGAGTTGCTCTCCTTTTCAAATGTATACAACAATGCATCTATATGCATATCTCTATGTGCTTGTATCTCTCTCTCTCCCTCTCTGTATTCTTGGAGGGATGGTGGAGGCGATGACGTTGCTCATCCACTACTCTTCGGATGCTCTGTGCCTTTCTGTTAGGAGGAGGAGAGTTGTGGTCCTTCTCCTGGATTTCCCCACTCTCCCAGCGATATGTTCCACTCAATAGCCGCACCTCTGTCTGCGTGTCGGCGCCACGCCGCCCCACTTTTCCTCGTCGTCTCTTCTCTTTTGCTCTCTTTTTTTTTCTTCTCTGGCTTTCGTTGATGTCCCCCGCTCTCGCCTTTTTCTTTTCGCACTGCTTCACAACCAAATCGTCGTCGTCGTCATCGTCGTCGTCATCGTCGTCATCGTCGTCGTCGTCGTCGTCATCGTCGTCATCATCGTCGTCGTCGTCGTCATCGTCATTTATAAAAATGTATCGAGCTGCACTCATAAATTACGGAAGGAGGAAAGGAGAAAAAAAAAGAAATCAAAAACAAACAAAAAAGAAAAGGAGGGAACGGAGACGGCCTCATTGCCATTTCAAGGAACTACTGAGCCCCACTCTAGGCGCGAAGGGGGCAACGCTTCCCTCTCTCCCTCTCTCTCGTGCACACCCTCTCCCCCTCCGACGAGAGCGAAACAACAACAAAAAGGAAGAAAGAGGCAGGCGGTTGTACCACCATCAAATCCCAATTCCTTTTTCTTCCCCCCATCGCAGTTGATCACAGTGCGGAAAGAGAGGCAGAGAGGGGGAAAGAGGAACGAGTACGACGCCGCCTGGATGTATATCTAACCGCGCGCCACTCTCCACAAGAAGAAAAAAAGGAAAAGTCCATCCGCGCGGAAAGTAAGGGGAAGTCACAATTAGAAAAGATAAACAGAGGAAACACGACAAAAGGTCCACTGAAGTACAAACAAGCAAACACACACACACACACACACACAGCCTTGTATGGTATATCATCCTCCTCTTTTCATATATCTATATATATAGCGGTGTGACTCCCGCTTCTTCTTCTTCCTCCTTCTCTCCTTCTCTTGTCGTAGGAATTTTCCAAAGAGGAGCGGAAGGAAGAAGGGAAGCCCCCCTCGCCCTCGTTTCATTCATCTTTCTCTCTCTCCATCTATAGAGGTATATAGGTAAAGCCATCCCTCACATCTTTAGTATTGCTGTTGCTATACATAAATATATATATATATATAGATAGACACACGCACACACACCCCTCTTCCATTACTGTGCTGGTGTTGGTGTGTGTTTTCTTATATTTTTTTCCCCTTTTGTTCTCGACTTGTGCCGCTGAGGGACGCACGCAACGGCCGAGCCATTCCAACTTTGATTTGGATCGTTGGTCAGAGCGCTCCTCTTTTTTTTTTTTTTTGGGCTGTCAGACCTTTTGTTTTTCTGCTTTAGTGGCGTCGCTGTGGTGTCCACGCGTCGCTTCTTCTTTTTATTATTATTGTGTTCTGCTTTTCTTCACGCTTTATTCCACTGACGAGCCCTTCTCTCTTTTCTTCTCTCGCGTCTCTCTGAGCAAAGTTTCCTGTGGTGACTGCCAACACACACAGAACTCCCGAGCACAGCGTATTTTTCACTGCGTATTGCCTTCTCTCTCACACACACCTACTCACGACAGGCGTGCTACGACGACGTTTGCACGAACACACTCGTCTCCCTTCCTTTTTTTTTTCTCTCTTTTCGTCAGTGGGAGTCGACGCGCCACCACCCTTTGTTACCTCCCGCAAAAGGAAAAGACTCACCACTCCCTCTCCCTCTCTACCTATATATATATATATATATATACATCTATATCTATTCTGGTTGAGAGTTGTCCTTCATCTATCTGCATCTCTCTCTCTCTATAGTATTGTATATCGGGAACTATACGTACACATCTACTAATCTCTCTTTCTCTCTGTTTTGCTAGCTCCCGGGCTCTCCTTTCTTACTTGCTGGTAGTTACCGACCCACTGGCACTCTCCCCCTCCCCCGTCTCTCTCTTCTTTCGCTTGGCGCTCTTCGACGGACTCCGCCCCGCCAGTGACGCAGCGAAAAGAAAGTGACCAACGAAGAGAACGCCGTGAAAAGGGAAGAGCGACGGCGCTGAACGGGAGACGAGAAAGGGACAGAGCGGTGGAGCCACACCAAAAAGAGAAGAGATTGACAGAGGGGTCTGCTGCGGTTGCTGCTACTGTATTACAGCGAGCCTCAACGTGAAGGGATTGAGGAAGGAACGCGAGCACGCAAAGCAACCAATAGGAAACACAGGGAAGAGAGGGAGAGGGAGGAAGAAGAGATTTTTTTTTTTTTTTTGGACTCGTCCGAGTGGAGAGCAGAGACATACAACTAGACAGACGCAAGAGACGACGGCGGCGGCGAAGAGAATATCGCACAATTTTATTTTATTTTCAAACTGCTGGCTCAGTGCCCCCTGCCGCAAAGTACACGAACAAGACACGACAGTCAAAATAGAAATCAAATCGTCATCGTACACCCACCCCCCCCCTCCCCCTCCCTCTTGAGTTGTGTGTTTCTCCTTGTTAGTGCGTTTGATATCTCTCACTGCCTACGAACCATCGCAGCAACAGCAGCAGCAGACGAGGGGGGCCGAGTGACGGCTTAACGGCAAAAGACGATACAGCAAAGACTCGTTAAAAAAAAAAAAGTGAGCCGCTTTGGTTCCTTCATTTTTTTTTTTGAGCCTCAGCTACCGTTCTTTCTTTTTATTTTGGCTGCTTCATTGACGTTGGCTGCAGCACCTCTTCTGCTTTACCTCTCTCTCTCTCTCTGTGTGTTTGCGTATCAACGAGCGGACCGCCTCTCGTATTTCTCTCTCTCCCTCTCTTTTCCATTCCTTTACTTGTTGTCTGTTGTTTGCTGCTTGAGTGCTGATTGAATTTGATTGCCTTTCTCGTTTTCTTCGTTTCGCACTTCTTCTTCTTCAGCTTTCACTGAGTTGGCAAAACAGTAAGCATACAACAAGGCGGACGAAGGGAGAAGGGAAGGGGAGGGGGAAGTAAAAAGCTGAGGAGAGAAGATAGTGTCTTGGTTTCTTCACATCCCAGTCTTCATCTCTCTCTATATATCGTTCTCTGTCTCTCTCTCGACATTCATTAACCATACATATCGTTAGAGCTCGCTAATCCACACCCCTCCCTTCTTTTCCCCTTCTCCCCTTTCCTCTCTTCGTCCTCTTTCCTTTTGTTCCGCATCGGTGACGGTATATCAATATAGCGATTTACTGTTGCTGGTATTGTTGCGGAGAGATCGAGAGAAGGAAGGGAAGTGGGGGCAGTTTCATTCTTTCTCTGCGTGTGTGTTTGTGTTGCCTCAGATCAACACCCAACCTCCTTTGTTTCCTCGCTGCTCTTCGCTTCACTCGTCGTGTACTTCGTGGCGGTCATTTTTTTTTTTTTTTTTCGTTTACCGCTGCTACTTAAACACACACACACATAAAAAGAAATTCGTTTCGCTTCCTTTTCTTTTCGCTGTGTGACGCTTACGTGGCTCATCTGCTTCTCATCTGTCAGGCCGGCTGTGATACGCGGCGTACCCCACCGAGTGGCTGCGTCATCCCTTCCATCTTTTCCCATTTTAACGAAGGCTAATAAACGGAAACACCAACAGACGGAAAGAGTGAGGGTGAGAGTGAAGGAATAGTGCGCCACCCGTGGAAAAAAAAAAAAAAGGCAATCTTGCCTGCTGTGCACGATGACGAGAAATACCACCCGCCCAGTCGCCTCTCTGCTGCCCCTCCGCTCGCTTTCCCGCTGTTTGGCGCTCCTCCTCCTCTCCCTCCTCCTCCTTCTCGTCCCTCTCGCCGGGTCCCACACCGGCCTGCTCCTCTCCACACACCAGCCCCACTGCACTTGGAACGTCAAATCCGCACAGGCACCGGCGCTTCTCGCCGCGCGAAGCTTGTCAGCGCCGGTTCTTTCCATCCAGGCGGCCTGCCGAGGGGAACTGAGGCACCAGCAGTGCGCGCATCCCTTTGCGAACCCGCTTCACTGCCTCATTGCCAACTACGAGCAGGGGCGACCCTCCGTTGATTACTCCCCGATGTGTGCACATTGGCTCGCCGCCCGTAGCGCCTGTCTCCAGTTCGTGAACAGCGACGATGGACAGCGGCTGTGTGGCGAAGACAATGATCATGACCATAGTGGTGGTCATGTTCGTACTCAGCACCGCCACCAGCGCAGTGCTCGTGAGTGTCTTCGCCGCATTCCCGCGGAGCGCCTCTCCACTGTCTGTCTCGGGAGCGATTACTATCGAAGTGTGCGACTCTTTAGCGAGCTCAGAGGCGGTGAGGGTAGTGAGAGGCGGGAGCGCATTCGGTGGTGGGGTATGGCAATGAAGAGGAAGTCGGGGCCAGAGGAGGCGATGTTGATAAAGTAGAACAAAACAAAGCAACAGTGAAAGGGGGGGGGGCGAGGTGATTGGAGGATGGTGCGTGGGACATGACCCCATAGCCGTTTGATGGTCTCCCTTTGTTTTTCAAATGCTCTCGTCTTGTGGACTTTGGAAGGGGGTCTCCAAGGCTTATTGTGCCAGTCGGAACGCAGCTCTATACACACCTATACATACATATATATGTATAGAGATATAGGTGTTTAGGTGTGCTTATGTAAGTAAACACTCTACGCAGTGCGAAGGGGAGAGAGAGAGAGGGTTCCTCTCCCCTCCCCCCCCCCTCCCCCCTCTCTCTCTACTGATGAGGGACTTCGAGTGCACTCGTCTTCACATCGCGCCGCCCTCTCCTTTCTTTTTTTTTTTTTGCTCTCTGCTCCGTTTTAATTTTGTGTTGCGGCTTCTCCTTCGGTGAAGCAAACCATAACGGAGACGAGAGAAAAAAGAAAAAAAAAAAGTGCTAAACATAATACTCGCAATGACAAAGGAAGCGGACGCAGCAGAGGGGAGTCGCCACGGCACTTTGCCTGTGTCGGCCCTTCCCAGGGTCTCTTTTTCTTTTGCTGCCTTTCTTTGCTTGAGTTTCTTTCTGCGTTTGTTTCTCAGCAGGGGGGGGGGAATAATAATCAACAACAACAAACATGAATCGCGATGGTGGAGAAAGGAGGGTGGGCAGTGGGGGGGGGGGGAGGGGACTCCCACTGTCCCGATGTACACATGTCAATACACATCTCTAACTGGATATGTAAAAATGCTTTGTTTGCTCGTGGGTACGTGTGTGCGCGTAGACCGAAAGACACACACACACACACACCTGCACCCACATTTTTCTTTTTTGTTCCTGCAGCTGCGATGTGCATCCTTCTTTCTTTTCCCAGAGGCATGCTCCACGGTATATCTATCTCTGTATCTCCGTATATGTAGATTTGTATAGGTGATGGCGGCACTGCCTCTCTCTCTCTCTCTGCGTGCGTTGTTGCTCAAGAGGAGGGGGAGGAGTGGGAGAGCGAGTGAAGGCATAGAAAAGAAGGTAAATATCATGGAGGTGTTTGGTCATCGCGGAGGCCGGTTCATCTGCCCCCCCCCCCCTCTTTTGCCTTCCTCTCTCTTTTTTTTTTGGTGTGTGAATGTACGCCCGTGGTATACTCCAAAGAAAGACCATCTGTTGATACTGCGATGTCATCCATCGGTAGTTGCGTGGTGTCTCACGACGGAGGAGGCGTCGTAAATACCACCCCCTTTGTTTTTCTTCCTTTGATGAGAACCATCGATGGAGTTGGACGGCAGTCTGAAGAGAACAAATGCGACAGAGAGAGAGGGAGAGACAGAGAGGGAGTAGTGGGGAGTGGCGGAGATTAGGCACCGCGGCGGCAGCTTTGCTGTTCTTTGGGGAGTTGGGGGTCCTGAGGGCCCTCCCAACTTCCTCCTTTATCGTCTTTTTTTTCCCCCCTTTATGTTTCTGCTGTTGCTTCATATAGATTTTCGTAACGAGTGGCGGTGGCGGGGACGGGGCGAGTGGCGCCGCGGAGACGCCAACAGACGGAGAAACCAACCGAGGAAGGAAATCAATAGAGAGAGAGAGACGGAGCGATGGAGGAGGAGAGGGGAGAGACTCCTTTATTTCTCTTCTTCTTCCTTCTCTTTCTCCTCCTCCTCTCTCCCCCCTTTGTTTGTCTCTCTCTCTCTCTCTTTCTCTGTCTCATTCTTATTTTTGATGTATTCGGATGTTCAAACAATCATATGGAGCAGTGCGCTGATCTTCCTCTCACAGTGGTGGTGTTTATTGCTATTGTCTACATATATATATATATATATATATATATGTGTGTGTGTGTGTGTGTGTGCTCCTTTGTTTACCCCGCCCTCTCTGCTTCCCCCCTCCCCCCTCTGTTTTTCTTTCTTTGCGTCCTAATCCCCCCCCCTCCCCTTTCTCAACTGCTTCTCTGCTTCTCTCCGGGGGGTTTCGTTTTTTTTTTTTAAGTTATCTTCGGTGTCTTGTTGTAAACATTCATGCGACAATTTCCCAGCAAGCCATAACAACAGTAACAACAGCACACGAACTCCCCTCTCCCCTCCCCCTTCCTTTGGGGGCTCCTCTGCCCTCAAACCACATTTCTTCCTCTGCTCGCGTTGCTCTTTTTTTTTTTTTTTTTCCTGTTGCTGTGTTAGAGTTGCGCTTTGGATGCGCCACGCCACCCCCACCCCGCCTTTTCTTCTTCGCCTGTGATGTCTTCTTCACTTTGCTTTCTTTTGGAGGAACTGACTGACCGAGCCACTGAGAGAGGGACGCTGCTCTCCCTCTTGGAGCTTAAGGATAGACACGTACGATAAGAATAACAATGAGAGTGCGTAGTGGGTGACTATCTGGTCATCGCCCACCCATCGTGTTGTGTATCGCAGTGTGAAGAGAACAGCAACAACAACAACAAACGAATGAAACTAGCAACAATGAAAGGCGTAGCCGGCGCGAGGGCGGCTTGCTATCGGATGGACCACACCTCGCTGGATCGCGCGAGCCTTCCCTCTTTCTTTTCTCATCTCTATTGCATTCTGAGAGTTTATTTCGATGCGTGTGTTTTCGCCGCTGTGTGTATTGCAGTAAAAAGAAGAGAGAGGGGTGAGAGCAAACACACACACACACACGCTCTATGATCACTCCGCCTTTCATATGGATGTGTGTGTGTGTGTGTGTGTGGGTGGGTGCCTGTACAGGTGTGTGATTCCCTGTGGTGTGCTCCCGTTGCCCCCTTTTATATATCTATCTATATAAAGGCCATTATTCTTGTTGGTTGCTTCTCGCTCAGGCGAAGCAGCAGGCGGGACCGCACCGGGGGAAGTCACAGGGGGCGTGGCGTGGCGCGTGGCGCGGGAGCAAAGACGGGGCCGCCGGCAAAAA